>JAPYZM010000034.1:0-76247 GCA_030522845.1 Psyttalia concolor | reverse complement strand
CCGCTCCCCGCCCCCGACGTGTCTATAAAAAATTCATCTCGACAGCGCTAACAATCGCTCGCTCAACCTCTCCCCCTCTCCCGCAGAATTGTTGCTCATTGTCAGTCAATTATCACCCGTGAGGCCGCAATTGTAGCGCCGGATAAATGTCAAAAGAAATAATAAATCCGAAAAAAAAAATTAAGTTATTTTTTTTCCGTTAAAAAACATAATAACTGTCATTATGTTCATTCATAATAACATCAATTCCCAGTCATTCGTTATTCTCAACGATGCAAAAATAACAGAATGTCCAAAATAAGAAAAAAAAAATTCAAATTTTCAAAATTTTCCCGCTCTTAATTTTTTTTTTCCCCAAAATTCGCGACATCTCAATTTTAACCCGATCCCCTTCGGTTGGACCGGCTGGACCTTGACCGGCCAGAAATAAAAACCCCGGACGTCAGCTTCCAGGATAAAATGGCGGCGTTCTCCCCCCCGAAGCACACTTCCGGTTTCCTGGTGGCGCCGCGGGTGCCGCAGGGCCTGGCAGCGGCAGTGGAGGGCCTGACGCGCGAGGTGATCCGCAACAAGCCGGAGGACATATACGTCTTCGCGGCGCGTCACTTCGAGAATCTCCTCCAGCTCCGGGAGCAGTACGAAGCGAGTACTCCCCCCCTCCAACGAGACCCTCGGACCCTCCGGGACATGGGCCTGATGCACCTGGTCTCCCCGGAGCGTGAAAAAACGTCGGCGCGTGCGCGGCTGGAGGCGGAGCGCAGCGGTTGGTCGCTGAATCAAACCGCGAAGGTCCTGAAGCGTCACCGGAGCATTGTCGCCGACTCCCCGACCCAGGATGCCTTCCACCCCCCCTCCAGCGTCAGTCCCCCTCTCCACACCTGCTCCAAAGCCCCGAAGAACTCGCGAAAACTCTCCAAACCCTTGGCGACCTCCCCATCCTCGTCCTCCCAATCCGGCGACTCCGAGGCCCGAACAACTCCGAAGATCCTCTCCAGGATGTCCACGGAGATGACCTCGCGAGACATAAAAAACGAGCTCCGAAAGAACAGAATAAGTAGTCGCGAGCGAAGATCAAAGCCAAGAAGAACGGAAAGCGAAGACTCGATACTAAAACCCGATTCCATGAGCTCAGACCCCCCCAAGAAGCCCTCGAAGCGTTCGGACAGGTCGAGAAGGCCCGAAGACCGCCGACGAGATCAACAAAATGGCGACAGCCCGAACGACGACAAAATGTCGAGAACGCCGAGTATGGACAAGGTCAAGGACTACGTCGTCCGTAAATTCTCATCCACCAAGAGTCTCGAGGAGCTTCAGTCCTTGAACTACGTGGAGCAGGTGCAGAGTATCATCGACTCGACGGAGCCGATCATCCGCGAGAAGATGGAGGAGTTGAAGAACGGGCTAATCAACTCGAGAAAGATATCAAATGCTTCGGACCCGACAGGAGTTTCCCAGGCACCAGCGGACGTCCTGGAGACCCGATTGAACGACACCCAGAGACTCCTGGAGAGCGTCTCCTCCTGTTTATCAAAGCCCCCAGGTCGTTCACGATCAGCGAGAGCTCTGCGACGAATCCGAAGTGTCTCGATGATCTCAACGGAGGACATCAACGGCGGGAGCCACGAGAAGAACGAGGAGTTCATGATCTCAGAGCTCCTGATCTCCAACGGCCAGCGAGACGGTCTCGACGTGAGGATCAAGGACCTGGACAACTCCGAGGGTCGCCACTACCGAAGATCGCGGTCGGCAAAGGGAAGTAGAAAGAGCGTAAACATCTTCGAGCCAGAGAAGACTCCGGACAATTGCTCGCAGGGCGAGGCGCTCGAAACGATGCTCAACGAGACCAGAAGCATCCTGGCCGGTATTTCCTCCTCCTTCTCCTTCCAGAATGGCTACAGACGTTCCCGAGGAAGTGGCAGTGCCTCATCCTCATCAAAGTCCGAGGACTGTGACATCCAAGACCCGTTAGGACAGTCTAAAGTATCTCTGCCAGAAGTCCGACCGAAATCCTCAAAGAACACCAGTAGAAACCTGCACAAGAATAACGTAGGCGATATTGTCTTGCCTGCGATATCACCAGAGGCTCCCAAATCCGCGAAAGTCAAAGAAGAACTAATCCTCCCAGTGCTATCACCTCCGCCGACCTCAAAAGACCCAGAGATCCCTGAGATTCCGGTGGAAGAAGTCTTCAAAGACAGTCTCAACGTCACCCCAGAGCCCTCAGACCTCCAGAGGCCAGACTCCTTAGAACCCGAAGAGAGAATAGAGGACATCGAGCCTCCATCAGAACTGAAGCAGAAGCTCTTAGAGATCCATGAGGCGGAGGAGAAGATCTCAAAGGTCTTCAGGAGTGAATCAATACCGGCGCCAGAGGAGATCGAACCAACGGAATCGGATGACGAACTGAAGAGGAAGCTGATGGAGCTCATGGAAGTTGAACGGGAGATCGAAAATACTCTAGACTGTGTGAAGAGGTCTGGCTCACCGGACGAAGGATCTCCCAATCGTCGACAACCAGATGAGGACAAAAGATTGCCAACATCACCGACAGCATCTGTAGGACGTCACGAGGATCCCAAAGTGTCTCCTCACACATATGTCCTGACAGAAGGCTCTCCCTACGACATCCCAGAGTCCGTGACGACTGTGATCATTCCGGAGCACGCGCCATCACCAGTACCAGATGATCAGAAGTTGCCACTGGTCCCTGAGGAATGCGAGGATCTGAAGAAATCAAGCGATCCCTTCGGCGAGGAGATCACACCAGAGGAGCCGAGGGACTGCCTAGCCGCCATGGCCCCCAAGAAGCACGAGATGATGCCCAAGAAACCTGAGATCGTGATCCCAAAGCAGAACCTGCAGTGCATCAATGAAGAGGAAGACCCAGAGGAGGAGGAGACCATTGACAATGGAACCTCAGACCCGCCCACGAGCTTCCTTGACGTCGAAGAGGAGGCAATTGATCTTAAGTCCTCTGGGATGGACGCGTCTGAAGAATTTGGACGAGCAGAATGTGCCTCGATGTCTTCCACCTCCGCGAAGGAGACCAGCATCACTGACGGGCCCATGGAGACACCACATCTTCCCGACTCCGGGGAAGACGTCAGCAGTGTCTCAGCGAGTGCTGAGTCCTCGAACGAAGCCAAGGAGACGACTCTCACCGATGGAACGAGCTTCTCGATCGATCCGACAAGACCTTTTGTTCCAGAGCTGAATCTAGATTCCCTGCAGGATATCACTGTGTCATCTTTCAAGATGACAGAGGACGAGTATGAGCCTGGGGATAATGAGAATACCAACTCCTTCACGGAGACTTTGACGCCTGACGAGAGAGACAGGGGACAGCGACGAGGGGATGACGGCTTGGATGGCTGTGAGGATGAGGATGCTGATGAGGATAGACGGTCCGCGTCTTTCGAGGCTCGAGTGGGGGAGGAAGAAGAAGAGGAGGGGAAGGATCTGGGGACTTCTGAGAAGCCCCGGGAAGAAGTTGAGGACATCTTTGTTCAAGAGTTTGTGGAGGTGAGGGAGCCTCTTTGCGAGAAGAAAACGGCTTACGTTACTGGACCAAATGAGGACGTCGGAGATGGGCCAAGTACCGAGGCATCTCGTCAAGATCTTGATCATCCTGAGTATAATCCTCCGGGACAACGTGAAGAGTCCGATCTCGACAAAGAGAGGATGGAGGAAGAGAAGGAGTCGGAGAGCGATCAGGGGACGGACAACTTCACGGAGGAGGAGACTCCTCTGGCTGTCTCTAGGTCCGCTAGTCAGTGCACGACGCGGAGGGTCAGCTCTGGCAATCTCGCCAGGATGAGGGGCGCTTGTCTGGAGGAGGGCGAGGAGGAGGTGGAGGGCAGGGACGAGGCTAGGGTGAAGTTCGTGGGGGAGAGCGAGAACGAGGGGGATCCTGGGGAGGTGGGGGAGGAAATTGATATCGCGGCTGTGGGGGACGATGCTGAAGACGATCGAGAGAGGATGGAGAGCAAGGAGTATCACATTTATGTTCCTGAGTTGGATCAGAGTGAGGAGTCGACGACCGAGTCCAGCTTCAACTCCGCGGCTACGAAGATTCAAGCAGGTGAGACTCATGAGTGAGTTCATGAAGGAGTGACTCCTGATTGATTGATTGATTGATTGATTGAGATTTGTCAACTGCACTCATAAAAAAGTTCCGCTGATGACATTTCAGAGAATTAATTTCACCTGAAACTAGATGTGAAAAGGATTATTTATGCTCCTGCAGGTGTCAGGGGTTTCCTGACCCGCCGTAGACTCCAGCGAATGCACCACTTGAATTCAACTCTCAACGGGGTACCATCGATTCAAGACAGCATTGTGGTGAGTACTTTAATTCACTATTTTTTTTTTGTATATTTTCCACGGTAGACTCCAATTATCTTCGAATTACCCGCGTGTCTCATGCAACGATGCATTGAACCCTTGATAAAATGTAATGGAGGGGTGGGGGTGGGTGGACGGTGGCAATCTCTAATGGAAATCTAATGGCCTGGATTTCTGGGAAGATTATTAACATGAACCTGTCCAGGTTTACTCACAGCTCTGGATGATCATTCGAGATTCATGGTCGGCGGAGGAGTGAATTGATCGGAAGTCATTAGGATCGTATTATTTAGGCTCCGCTCCCGCCAATTTCAGGGACGCAGAGCCTGCGCGGCGTCGCCTGCGTAGACGACTCGCGTCCCAAGCTCTCCCGCCAATTTCGTTACCCACGCCGTCGTCCGATGTCTTCCGCTCACTGCCGGCGCAAAGTTGGCGCAATGTGGGCGAGGGCATTTCGTACCTAATACCGCGATCGGCTCATTAATCAATTAATCTCAGCATTAATTAATTAGTACTTCTGTTGAAAATTCAGGGAAGATGCAAGAACATCAGATTTAGCGAGGACTTCTTAATTAGAAAATTAAATTATAGAATTATTTTGCCCTCCTTCAAATCCGTTTGGAATTATTCCAGAATTGCATCATTGAAATTCGAGTTCATGATAAACTAAATGAACAATTTCTACTCTGAATATACGTAAAATCCGTCGAAAGCACTTCATCAATCCCCGGGGTCGTTGGGCTTCTTGGAACGGCTCTTAAATTGGACCGTTTGGAAAACAAATCCATTGGAGTTGACCAATCGGGTTAATTTAAATGCAGAATGAGCGGAATGCAGGCGAGAATTGTCAGTTGAGATGAGTTCAAGAGAGAAACCGCCTCCCCAAGTCGTTTGAGCATTCAAACCCAACAAGAAAAACAAATAATCTATTTAAAACTTTGTAAATTCATTGGTATCGAGACATTGATCCAGCGATCAATCCCCTTTCCAAGACAAAAAAAAAAATTCAATTGCCTTTCAAAATTCAATTTCGCTAGTCCCTAAACCAAAAAGACCAAAAAATCAAAGACAAACTCGAATTACCACCAAAAAATTCAATTTTTCCATTTAAAAATTTTATTCTGTCAATTAAAAAGTGAAAAAAAATGAGATTAAAATCTCAAAAAATTGCAAAATTTTTAATTCTCCAATGATGCGAAGTAAAAATAGAACAAAATTGATGGGGTCTCGATTCCAAGCGAGGGAAAATAAAATGAAAGGGGGAAAAAAATATTAAAATAGAACGAAGAACGAAAAAAAATTCCATTTTCTTTTATCTGGGTTTAATGTCCCATTCTGCCCCAGACCCCCCCCCCCTCGAACTATTTCGACGGGTGTCTCTCCTCTTGTAGACAACGGCCTCGTCTCCCACCACAGGCCGCACACATCCATTTTGCTCGTCACTCATTGCCAAAAACGCTTTTTGCACACGCGATTTGCCGTTACATCTCGAAATAGACTGATCGAATGTTGCCACGCAGAGAGAGAGTGAGAGAGGATGGATAGACCTGACGATAGCCTACATCCGGGTTTTTAACCCGTCGCCGCGACTCGTTGGAAATCAGGATATTGTTGAGAGTAGTTGCATCATGATATTGTGCATGAGAAATAATTTATTACGTGATTTATCGATCCCCCCTCTCCCTCCCCCTCCCCCTTCAGTGATTTATGAAGAAAAAATTATACGGGCGTGTGACAGGATAATTAGGTTTTTGTGATAATATTACTGAAGAATTTTGCCATTTGGATGGAAATTCTGATCGAGGAGGAAGTGGATTATTTAAATTTTATTAAACATTAATCTTCCCGTGAATTAATTTACTCAAATCCGCTGGATTACGATTAAATAATGAAGTCCACGTAATTTTCCTACTGCGTATTTTGAATTATCTGTTATTAAGAATAATAAATGAAAATAATAAGAATAAATATTGAATGAAAAATATTAAATAGAAATTTGAAATTGAAAATTAGAGATTTTAAACTTCGAAGCACTTAAAATTCCATCCATCACGAGCACCACTTCCACCTCGTGTAAGAGTATAACTTCTGAAAATTGAATTACAAATTTCAGTAGCAACGGAAGCGATAAATAATCACTGGCCATCGATTTTCAGCGATGAATTCACCGCGACTGACCTTGAAGAACATTCCGCAGTCATTAATTGGCATTAATCGGTGCCTCCATTAGCGCTCGATTCCGGGGGTTCCCCTCCCACTAGAGGAGGGAGGGCTGACCATTATGACATTTTCAAAGTTAAGGATCAAATGGCCCTTTTCAAGTCTCGATATTAGACATTTTAAAAAATTTCTCTTTCACTATATTTTCCCAGAAAATATCGTTTTTATTGTTTTTTAGAAATCCTAAAAAAAACTAAGATCACCTGTAGTCGAGCGAAGTGAGCGGGGGGTAGATCCATGAGCGAAGTGAGCGAGGCGGCATGGCCCCTCGTTCCAAGTGAGCGAAATGAGCGAGGGGGCGCGGTCCCTCTTGCCGAGTGAGCGAAATGAGCGAGGGGCGCGTTCTCGAGCCGTCCCTGTGTTAAACGCCCGGGGGGGGGGGGGCTCTGTCAACTAGTGAGCGAAGCGAGCGAGGGGGCAGGGCCCCTTGGAGTCGACAAGCAAAGCGAGCGAGGGGGCAAGGCCTCTTGGAGTCGACAAGCGAAGCGAGCGAGGGGGCAAGGCCCCTTGGAGTCGACAAGCGAAGCGAGCGAGGGGGCAAGGGGCCCCTTGGAGTCGACAAGCGAAGCGAGCGAGGGGGCAAGGGGCCCCTTGGAGTCGTCAAGCGAAGCGAGCGAGGGGGCAAGGCCCCTTAGAGTCGGCAAGCGAAGCGATCGAGGGGGCAAGGCCCCTTGGAGTCGACAAGCCATGTCAACCGGGGGCTTCGCCCCCTTTCTTCCACTACAAAAATTAATAAAACTATCAACTCAGTCTACAAACTAAAAATTCTCCTTTCCCCCCACATATCAAGAAGTGCTAGGGAATAAGTGGAGCTTGAGTTGCAATTATTTTCAAAGTAATATATTGCACATCTCGTGCGATTCTCTGCCAAGGTTCTTGCTTCCAAGAGAAACGCACGATTCGTCTTCACTTGGTTGACAGCACCTTGACGCTTTACTACGACCGTCAAAATGATTACGCAATTGCCTCAAGCCGAGGGGAAAAACGATTGAATGGAGTGAATGACGAATATACTCGTTTCTCATTTTTCACAATTTTTTTTTACTTTTATCTATAATTGTCTTCCGAGTCACGCGCGACGTTTACTAATGATTTTGTACAACTGATGTGGGGCTTTCAGAGGCGTCTTCTTCGTCGTTCGCGTGGGAAAAATTTTCTATTATTTGCGATTTCAGGGGATAACAAAAAATAAAGTTACTGGCGACGGCCAAACGTTACAGAATAGATTCATTGTTCATATGTTGATTTTTTTTATTTCTTTTGAGATGGAGAGGAGATACTGGGGAGTACGTGAGAGGATAATTTTCCTCGGGAATTTCCTTACTCTTAGGCGAGGTCTTAGGCTCCTTCCGGGGGAAATGAATGGAAAATTGCTGAGAGAAATAAATTGAAATAAAAAATTTGCAGACAATTATTGAGGAAAAAAATTCATAAGTCATTTGTCCTTTGTCATTAATTATCAGACTAATTGCAATAATTCCCCCGTTTTCTCAAATTAATTCAGTTCATGTAAAACAACACTTCAGCCAGTAAATGACATTAAGCACGAGAGCTCGTCCCACGGCAATTACAAGCAATTGTCCCAGTTTCCAATTACCTCAAAAAAAAAAAACTAAACAAAATTATCAACGAACTTACGTAATTGGTAAATCGTAGAATTCGTAGAATTTATCGAAAGCTCAATGAAAATAAACGGTGCGACAACAATTGGGCATTCAGAGTAGTTTGAATTGCTGGGCAATTGGGGGATAAACCTTGGGCCAAACCCACGCTCGTACAATTCAGGAGTTTACGTAGAGAATGGATCAGACTCATTCACCAGTGATTTTTGCACGTCATTAGTGGAAAAGTAATTTTTCCACGCGTGACATCCAGGGTAACGACGAATTTTATTGGTTTGTTGACAACTGGAGACCGGACGTTGTATTTACGGAGCGGGAGGAGGGGCCGGACAGCGGGGTCAATGACGAATAAATTATTTTTCAATTTTAAATCGTCGAAAAGGAAATTGACTTATTTTTTTCCTCATGTAGACTGGCTGTTCATAATATCCACTATTCGCTTAGCCACCCGCTAAAGCCTGAATTATCTCAGGAACGAGCAGTCCCAGTGGAAAAAGTCGTAGAATATTTTTTATTGGAAATTGAATTCTCTATAAAAAAGGTTCTCATGAATTTCCCCCTAAATCCGCTCACTCCGGAGATATCTCCGGAAAACCCGGCCGGCTCGTAAGTAATCTCGTCTGACAGTTACTTCCACTCGTTCTAGGTCGACGAGCGTCCGCTGGAGGCGCTGGACGTTCCGGAGAAAGACCTGCTGGAGCTGGAGGGAGCGGCGACGACAATCCAGAGTAACTTCCGGGGTTACAAGGCGCGGAAGCGTCTGCGACGGGAGGACGCGATGCAGAGGACCACAATTTCCATGGAGCGAGCTTTTGGAGAAGATGGCTTACGTCACACTGGAGAATTCCATGATTGCATTCCCCTGCCTCTACTGGACTTCCCCCCGAGGATTTTAACCTCCAATTACCCCCAGAATGATCCCGACGAAGAGGACAAGAGCCCAAAACAAACCCTGGGAATGATGTTCCAGATAGCTCCAGGAGTTCCAGTTCTCCAGTTCGGTCTGCCCCCGAAGATAACGAGACTAGTGGATCTAGTGGTTCTCACCAAAGATGATAATGCCGTCGAGAGTGGATACTTAAATTTTATAACGAGTGTCGAAGACGCCGAGACCTCTCCAGCGCCGGCGGTTTTTTTCCCGCCTCCAGCGACGGCCGGAAGTGACGCCTCTGGAGAGAGCGCGGGAGATTTTGTCGAACTGAGCCCGAGGAAGGGAGTGATAATCGAAGAAATTACTAGTCTAGAAGAAGAGAGAATCCTGAGTGAGATGAGGGCGAAGGAGACTCCAGCGACTCCAGTGACTCCAGAGACTTCAGAGAACCCAGAGTTCCTGGATAAAGATAATGAGGAGCTTCAGCCGACGAAGGAAGCTCCAGGCACGCCTCAGGGAGGGGACGCATCGACTCCCTTGGAGGATGACTCCGGGAAAGTCCTGGAGAAACCTGGAATTGATATCGCTGGAGCACTGGAGGCTCCTCTCGCTACTTTGGGCTTTCCCATGAAGGAGGGGAAGCTCTTGCATTATGGGTCTGAAGACTCCGTGGCGTCGCATGACAGGCGCCCTCTGCTGGAGGTGACCTTGACTCCTGGAGATCCCATGAAGTCCCTAAGTCTCTCTCAAGAGAGCCAACTTGCGGGAGAGAGAATCGAATCTCCTATTACGATGATGCAGATCGTTCCCGGGAGGGGGCCCTCACTTCTCCAGGATGATTCTGGAGAAATTCTCGCTGGAGAGGAGAAGAAGGAGGGGGCGGGCTCTTTAGAGACGAACGGGAGTCGCGAGGAGACGAGGAAGGATGGTGAGTAAAATTACGAGATTTTGAATAATTTCCAGTGCTGGAGAATTTCAGCAGACCTCCAGCGACTCCTGGACAATGGCACAAGTGAATTTGGCAGGGAGCGGGAGTGATAATCACAGAAATTACTAGTTTAGAGCAGAATTTCGAGTAATAGAAATTGTTGCATATTTTAAGAGATATTTTAGGGCACAAAAGACGTTAACTATTGCAGTAAATTTTGTCTTTTTTTTTGGAGAAAATCCAGGGAAGAGGCTTAGGAAAAATTCTGGAGAATCATTTGTTTTTCCATGGCAACCTGGCCGAACTAGAATTCAGAGAGCTTGAGCTATTTTAATGAATTTCGTTCCGAATATAGTTTGACAGCTTTTGAAAATAAAAGTAAATTTAAAAAATGGAGGTTCTCAAAATAGGAGAAAGATTTATGAAATTTCGTAGTTCGTGCTTGATCTTGATAAACGACCAATAGAATTCTATTGTTACACTTTTCCCCCCAAAAATTTCCTCAATTTATTACCCACGAGTTTCCGAGGTCTTGCGACTCGCTAGATAAAAAAGAAGATTAATTAAGTCCAAAAATGATTTTTCATTCCAAAAATAGTGTATTAATCATTGACGTGATCACAATTAATGGACGCCCAGTAGTGAATGAAAAAGAAAAAAAAAAACAAATCCTGAAATATTGACGTAAATTCGTTAGAATATTTGAGATGAGTTAATGACTGATGCTTGCCAAAAATTTCTCGCTAAACTAGGCAACTAAGGCATCATAAAATCACCGGCTGAATATTTTTGGATTTGAGCTAGAAAAGACTCAGACATATGTATGAAATAACTTGTCCATTGAACAGAGGATGGTACATGGTATTTTTGGTAGTTAAACAATGTCCGAGGGAGATACTTTTCCGAGGGAGAATAAATTTTCACGGGTGGGTCTTCTTCAGGGAGAAGTGATTCATCTGCATACTTGTCTCAGTGCGTAATATCGTGGGAGGAAAATATCGGAGGGTGAAATGCCGAACACTCCAACTGTCCCGGCCATACTTGAATGGCTCCTTGAGGTGGCCGTCAATCATGTGCACCGAGGATAATTATTTATCAGCCCGGGCTGACGTCAGCGGTGCCTACGATAAGTCGACAAATCGTTCTTATCACTTTGTAAATATGAAGAACGTAATTATGGCGTCATCCCGTGGAGAATGACAGCAGATGTGCCAGATATCTAGGATTTGATGAGGACATGTGTCACTTTAACGTCGACTCCAGCTAGTTTTTGGAAAATAACTCTGAAGCCAAGGGAAACTGGAAAAATTTCATTCATACCTTTTTTCTAGCTCTCACTTTGCCCCGTAAAATCGTTCCCCACCAAAAATTTCCTATCTCTCGTAGATTTTGAGATATCGCCTGAGAAGTGATGATTGTCCAGCACGTTTGTGAATCAGAGCACCTGTCGTGAGGGTTGAACAACCCTTGATGGGGATTTGAGGCCCTAGTGGGTGAAGTGTCATGGGACCTTGCCGCTTGACGAAGGTCAGCTGTCCCTTGACCTCCAAAAAGATTCTATTGTTCTCAACCAACCGATTCCCGACTGCAGTTCAGCCCAGGGTCGATGACACGAGGCCATGAAAAATGTTTGGAGCTGAGGTTCAGCTGCTGCTGGGGGCCAGAAGACCCATCAGCACCTCCACCAAGTGCCTCCCGTTCCCACCCATCAAATTCCCACCCGAGAAGCCCTCCCATGACCTTTGAAAAGCGCACGTGTACGAACTTTAATGGCGTCATCGAATCAATGACGTAGTGGACTCTCTCCAGATGACTTAAGACCCTCACCAAGCCCAGAAATAGCACTTGAGGGGTGGGAGAGGTGTCCTTGGAATATCGACAAAGACCAGAAGCCACTGGTTCACGTAATTACATCGCAAAAAGGACAAACACCGGAGGATAAAAAACCATCGAACCAATTATGGATGAATGGAGTTGACTCGTTGCTCACCACTAGGGGGGAACACTCTGAGTGTCCTCAGGGTCACTGGCAAGCCGAGTTTACAATGGATATTAACGTCCCAACCTGTGACGCACCCATTCGTTTGCGAGGGGTTTATTAATAGTCTCTCTCTCTGTTTAATATTATAACGAGGGGTTGGAGGATACGTAAAACTCAACAGATCTGGCTTTTTTTATTCTCTGAATGTCCAGCTGCTGGCAGGAGAGGGGAGGCCAACTCGTGCGGAGATGATCATAAAGTGCAGAGTGTAATCATCTCCATGTGCGTAGGTGGAGTAATAGAACTGTGATGACATACGCGAGGATCAACCGTGATTATCGTAACGAGTGATTGCTGATGGCTATTTTTCCCCTCTGCTGTTTTAGGTATTTTTAGAGAAAAAAGAGTCACGAGTTATTGATTCTTCGGAATTTATCTAAGCGGCCTAGGGCTTTTGCTCGTCAGCGCAGGCTGTGAATAATGATCTCCGATCTTTGGTGAGGTTTTTTTTTAGAGATTTAGTGGGTATTTATGGAGGACGAGGAGTTTTTTTTTTAATGGGAATGACGTTTTTTTTATTTTGTGAGATTTTTGGAAGACTGATCTCCTGGAACTACTGGTGGAATTGCATTAAATTCTCGTCGTTTTTGGAAGAAAAAAATTAGTTTTTGACGAACAGCTGATGAAAGGGCAGGGGAAAATCTGGGGAAATGAATTTCTGAAGAAAATCCTCGGTTTTTCCAGCAATTTTTTTTTTTATTCGTGGCCTATTGAGGGGAGATTATGTCAATGGTGGGAAGTAATTTCAATTGGACGTATCAGACGCAATCAGTGTTTATTGACGACAATGAATTTATGAGTTCGTTAAAATTGCGGGAGAGGATGGCAGGGGGTGGTGGGGCATTTCAATGATCGCAGGAATTTACTTAGGGTTCGGTGCGTCCTCATTTCAGGCGTGTGGAGTGAGGATTATGCACGTCATACTGTGGAAATTGCGAGACGTTTAGAGAGGAGAGTCAACAGATGAACAAATAAAACTGGTTTCGGATTAATTCGTTTTTGAGTCAACAAATTGTTTGGCTGAATCATTTTCAGGTGAATATATAGATCAAGGTCGTGACTATTTTTATACAAAAATCAGAGGAGCAGCCTCGCGATGATTAAATTGTAAAGCAAGATTTTTATTAATTAATGAACTCACTGAATGAGAGAATTGGAAAAATTGCGTCATACTTATTTGCTAATATCTCGGGATCCAGCGAGTGAAATCGAAATTTTTTCATGCCATTTTAAAGCCCATTTGTCAAGCTTTAAAATGGTTTTTTATTCATTGAAATCGCACACGTTGATCGCGAGATATCGTAGATCAAGTGAAATCTCCAGTCGATTCTCCAACTTTAGCCTTTGACTAAAAAACAAATAAAATAACTAAATTCACCAATTAATGATAATAATTATTATCATTGATAATTATAATTAGTTGTGATTGTGAATATAATTATTACGTATTATAAGCTAGAGAAAATGACTTTAAAAAATCAAAGAGACAATTAAACAACCGGAGAATCCCAGGAGTAATTATTTTCGCTGTTAATTGTTCTTAATTAACAATGACGTCAAACAGATTTGATCAGCGCAACGAACAATGACGTGCTCCCATCCAGAACCTCCACGTAAACCCGCAGAATAAAACAATCCTCTCAATCCCAACGCCGCAGCAGCAGCGAGAATTAAAAAAAACAAGTCGTCAAATAGATTGACAATGCGCAGACGCGACGAGAGACTTGATAGAGATCCCGTCGAGCACGCGACGCTTGGATCAGTTTCTACGGCGGATCCGAGGAGTGAAGAAGTTCCTCTGATCTCTTCCCCAAGTGACAATAAAAAAATATCACCCATAATTTATCGCGAAAGAGCATAATAAATATCGGATGATCCAGCCGGTGGGAATAAACGAGTAAACAATTGCCATTTTGCGCAATTAGCCAGCTAATTGCAATTAAAAATTGACAAACAAGAGTTGAGGATTTTCCCCGAGTGCTTACCTTCACTGATTGACCAAAAAAATCGGCTGTTGACGGGGAAAGAGTGAGTGAAACCGGAGGAAACCGTCGACTTCCGTTACTTTGGTAGGCGTCAGGTGCGCGCGCATCACCTGGTCGTCACGTTCGCCGGGATTTGACTGCTGAGTTGTTTGCAGTCACTGCCGCCAGTGAAAGACAAAGCCCACCGAGTGCCTGATTCCGTCCATGTCGAGTAATCCACCGGAAGCGGAAACGATGAAAGCGAATTCAGCGGCGACGAAGATTCAGGCGAACTTCCGGGGCTATCGGGTCCGTAAACAATTGAAGGAGAATCGGCCGCCGGCGAGGAATGAGGAGAACGGAATCTGCTGCGAGAGAGCTGGTGGGAAGAAAGCCCTGAAGCGCCAGGATACGAAGAACTCCCTGGAGGAGAAGTCCGCGACGAAGATTCAGGCGGGAGTGCGGGGATTTCTTGTTCGCAAGCGGAACCAGGTGGCGCAGGCCGCGGCGACGCGCATTCAGGCGGGATTTCGGGGCTTCAGGACAAGGAAACAGCTCAAGCAAACGGGCCAGTGACAGTTGATGTTCATCGGTGATACTGCGACACATTCTGATAGCTTTAGGAATTCACCCAGGAGGCGGCCCGCGTCTCGCGTCAGGATACTCGGGGTTGGGGCCGTCCTCAAGAGGGCTCTGCCGGTCATTCATGGATCACCGAGGCGACTCAGGTCACCCGGGCGGCCTTGGCCCGGCGAAAGCATCGTTGCACTCACCTTGAGATACGCATGAGAGCATCAGCTGGGTGTATGTCACTTCAACGTGGGTATCACACGAGCCGATGGGGACGCTGGGCTATTATTGTAGTATGAACAGTGAACTTTATTTCGCGACGGGATTTTTTTTGCTGCCGAGAAATTTTTTATTTTATCATTTTCATGGCATCGGGGGGACTGGGACAATTTCTTTCTCTTCTAATTATTTTTCCGGAATCTGGGGAGGTATTCTTTAATTAGTCTCGTGGGAAAATGACGGGCGGAAGGCCTGACTCCAAAACGGAAGTCGATTCAATTTGAAAATTTAATTTTTCAGTTGCTCTCGAAATAAAAACATTTTTCCGCACTAGTATCGAAATAGATCATTTTGGCACCGATAACTGGGGACGAACAAATATTTTCTGACAAATGTAATTTTATAGGATTCTTTTCTATTCAATAACTCGAAAGAAGAAATTTATTTTGTAAGGGGAGCGGAAGGCTTCATTGAATTAATCAAACTTTATCGCCTGTTAGGATAATGCTCTATTACGCCACTGGAGCAAAACAATTTTACAAATATGGACTGGCAGAGGCAGACGGAGGAGAGTATATTTTTTTGTGAAAAATCGAGCGAGCCTTCATTACATGAGTGAAAGCGGATATATTAAGCGCGCGTGCGGAAAGTACTCTTTTATGTCCTTGTAAAATAATCCAGAATTTTCATTCAATTATCTTGAGAATTCTCTGAATTTTCTCTAAAAAAATTGTGGAAGAAAAGTGAGAGCTACAAAAAAATTGATAAATTAATGGACAGAGGGGGGGGGAGGGGGGGGGGCAGAATTTTAAAATTTAACTTCTTTGTTGGTTTGAGGATCTGGAAAAATCCGGGAAATTCATTTATTTCAAAGGGACAAGTGAGAATTGTCAAAATTTCCATGAAAAATCTTTGGATTTTTCTCCAACTCCGAGACACTTGAAAATCATTAACAAAATGACAAATTATTTGTATATATTTTTTTTGTATTACCAAATGGATCACATATCAGTGGCGAAACGAATCCAGACGCAGTAATTATTCTCATCCGCATTTTTCATTGAAAGGTTCCTTGGAAAAAAAAAACGAAAACTGGAGAGATGGATGATTTCAGTGACGATTGAATGATGGAAATTTGTATGTTATTTGTGTAAATAAAAAAAACGGTTTTTTTGTATTATAAAGTTAACGAGAGAAATATATTCTGAATTGTAGTAAAAATGATTATTTACTTGTGCCGAGTTCTCCCTTAAAAAGAAATTCAAATGAAAATATTTTTCAAATTTCGTTAATTCCTGAATTGTCTCAACAATTGCTGATTCGGGACATTACAATAAATTAAATTCGGTAAATCATTAAAATCAACTTTGATGATACTGGCTATTATTAGTAATAATAATTATTTTTTTACGTTAAAAAAAAATCGAAAGATTAAAATTAATTTTCTGTACCGAAATCTCAAGAAATTCCCTCTTTTTCCTGTGTAAACATTACAAAAATTAAATAACAATTGCAATTAAACGAGATTCATCCGTTAAATAACAATTATAATAAGATGATGAATAAAATAATTGATATCACTCTTCGAATTAATTTTTTGAATATAAAATTGAAAAATATTGAAAACTTTTGAGAAAAGTTTGTTGAGAATTGAAATTTGTCTCCTGGAATTAATTAATTTAATCAATTAAAAAGCTGAAAAAAAAATGGAGAAGTGGAGCGTCTCCCGGAAGTGGTGAGACCCTCATCGAAGACGAGATCTTCAGCACCGGCAGAAGCCGACTGGATGGCTGGCAGAGGGCAGCAGATTTCCACTTGACTTCTGATATAGAAATTACCCCAGTGGGTAAAGACAAAATAAAACTAAAAAATATCTGCGTCTCATAAATATTTTATTCCTCATATTTAAACTCATCAACGAGGGCACGATAATCACATAAAAACATTAAATGCCTACATGAAAATGTAAAAAAATAATATAAATAAATAACGACTGGTCAGTCTCGAAATAAACGTTATAAACAATCAACAAGTTAATGGACTTGATGAATCAGCGGAGACGGCTCTTGATGTCCCCGGAATACTGAATTGTTAATACGGGCCTGATAATGGCGGAATTATTATTCTTTTAAATCACAAAAAAGCTGCTTGAGATCGTATTACACCCCCCGGAATGCTCTCGCCTTGTGTGTTCATTGTTTATTGTTGTTTTTAGTTGTTAGACGAGGGTAAATTGACGACTTCTCTCGAGATTTCGGTAGCGGCCCTCCCGGGGGAGACAGGTCGGCGTCAGGTCCGAGCATTTCAGGTTGTCCGTGCTGCAGCCGAAGCAACGCTCGCACAGGCAGTACATCCCCTCGCCGCAGGTGCCTCGGGGCCCGCAGCGCTCATCCGGACCCTGGAATAATAATTTTGTTAATAATGAGAGAGTGTCGTCCGTCGACATCCTCTGGAACAACTCAAGCGATCAAAATTCCATTATCGTTAATTCTCAGGATAAAAATCGATCGATCGGCGCACTTTGCCCTTCAAAAACCCAATTAAATTCAACAAATAATCGGTAATTACTCATAATCAACGAATTAATTAGTGTGAGTTAATTCATTCAATTTTAAATGATGGGTTTGACTATTTTTGTAAGTTTTAATGCGGGAAAAATTGGGAAATCCATTTTTTTTCTTCAAAAAAAATTGTTTGAAGACGGGAATTGTTCAAGTTTTATGGGAATTACTTTGCGACACTCGAGAACACCGCAAAAAGGTGAGAAAGCCACTCCATATTCGCAATTCTCGCACTCATCTCCACAAGGACGACAGCCGGTTCTCTCGAGATCAGGAATCCTCAGGGCAGGATGACCCAAGACACAACTGAAGGAAAAATAAGTGAGTTATTTCATTGGTTTGAGCAATTTTACACACAATTTTATTCAATTAAATTATATAAATTGTCCATCCAACAGGTAATTTGTTTATAACAAAAAAAAAAGAGAATAAAATTTTTTAAAAATATAATTACATATTTTACAACACTTGTTGACAACAAAAGTCGACGGTAATTAATAGTTAATCGATACCAATTAAAGTTACGTTTAAATAGAATGAATAATGAGCGTTGACAATTAACGGAATTAATTAGCAATTTTTTTCGGGTAAAAAAAATTGGTTTGTTCCAGTGGAAATTAAAAAAAAATAAATAAAATACTCACGATGGTAAAATGGCGAGCAGTGCAACCATTTTGATTGCCTGGATGGTCAGCATCTCGTCCCGTGTGTCTGGAAAAAAAAAAATCCTGAGAGTCCCATAAATCTCTGGAGCGTCGAGACGGGTCTCCCGACGCGCGGTCACGCCTTCCCCGCAAAAATGATTTTCCTCATTAAATGAATCACTTCGAATGGTCTCATTAAATTGTCTAATGGTATCTGGAGCGACTGTAATGGTGCCAACACTCGTTCCATCCGCACTCGTCTCGATCGCAAGAGAAATCGATTGATTTCCCTCGGAATTACTTGCGGCAATTTTTTTAAACAATTTCATAATATCTGCCCTAAAATTCACGAGCCTAAAGTGCTTGCGCCCCTCAATTGCTTTCATACAATTTTACCGATTTTTCTATTTCAACTGATTAATTAATCTCTAATTAATTTTTCTTAAGTGGAAAATTCATTAATTCCGTCTTCAACTGAAAAAAAAAATATTCCAGTAATTTTATCATGAAAATCAGTAGATTAGTCAGGCCTCGAAGGCCCCGGAGGGTAAGTCATTTGTATTGTTAATGACCTCCGGATAAAATTTAAAAATTAAAAGAATTGTTTCTGATAATTTAATGCGAATAATTTTCTTTACTCCCGATAAAATCCCCCGTAATCGCTCAAATTTCTCAACATTCGCGGAAACATGCGGCAATGCTTATCGATTAATTTTGGAAGCCGCAATAATTATGCCATAACTGCCGCGATGAGGAAATCAAAATAATAAAAAATAATTGAGCTCATGTCGCGCTTTCCTCTTTCCGTCCGTGGATTTTTGAGCGAATGGAGCGAAATTCTCCCTACAGATCAGATTCTCCCCGTGTACATTTGTAACGAGGGGTATATCATAACGACAATCCCGCGAAGGGCTCCAACGAGCCGCGTATTTAAAAAAAACAATAAAAATTGACCATTTAAGAGGAACTTTTTATAAACAAATGGCAATATTTCGAGAATGGCTCGACAGATTAATCTGAATTTTTGCACAGGGTAACTCCACACTAGTCCCGATAATCCCCCGGAATTTCAGATTTTTTGGAATTTTTTAAGACCTTTTTTCGATTTTTCAAAGTTCAAGTTAAGCCACTCACGTGGGAAAATATTAAAAATTAATGAAACAAAATGTCTGGAAGTTAATAATGATCGAAAAATAACTATATCACTGCATAAATAATAGAATACAATAAAAATTTCGGGCGTCAGAAAAAAATAATCATATTTTTGTAAATAATAATTTTGGGATAATCCGCTTCAGAAAATATTTCTTCGGAGAAAGTTCTTTACTTTATTTTCTAGTGCACGTGGCGGGACATCGACACGTGTCTCCCGGACACAATAAGTTCCCGTGGGAGATAACGAGTAATCAGAGAGCACGAGAAGACTCATTACCGTTTAATTTCACTTACAATAATGAGGGCTACCGTCTTTTGCAATCCCTTCGATTAACAATAACACAATTGTTGACTCTCTCCGACTGTTCTCGGCGTCTCCTCCCAAAGATTATATCCATGTGACGGCTCTTCCTGAATTCTCCAATACATTCGACAAAAAAAAGTTCACTAAACTCCAGAACTTTAAACTTTTCGAAATTTTTCTATTAATTTTCTCCTGTTGCAAATAAACTAAAAGACTAAAAAAAATTCAATAAATTAAAAATATCCACTGTTTCACCGGACACGTGTGCAGCTCAATTTTTAATAATTACTCGATTTATTTACTTGCAAAATTCTCACTGAACTCCGATTTTGCTCTGAAAGTTTCACTCAAAAAAATTTTGAAAAAATTCTCATTCTCTTGCGGTTTAATTTTTCAAATTTAAACAAAACTCTTATAATTATTTACGGAAATTAAAGTGGCTTTCAGTTGAAACCACTGGGCTATCACATTTTGCGCTGAGTAATTGTGAAAATAATGAAAATATCGAAATTCGAAGTAACGAAAAATTATTTCGGGTGATCGCCGGAGGTGTCACGAAAAATTGACGCGTCCGAGGGGACGTCACTGACGGGAGTAACGAGGAGACACCCGTTCGGGGGTGAACATTGACCCCCACTGCGATTATCGTCTCGGGAGAAGTGAAAAATGTGTTTAATGAGGTTTTACCCCCCTCTTCCGGGTGACGAGACAGAGAAAGAGGGGTTGGGGACTAGACGTCGGCCTTTCACTCTTGACTGTCTCTCCCGTCGAGCATTTATCGCACAACACAAAATCTTTAAATAAGAAATTTCGAAATTACTCAACGGCTTATCTCAATTTTTTCCCCCCTCCGCCGCCGCAATTAAATTTCTTTAATGAGCCCGTCGTTACTCGCGAGAGTTATCGTCGCGGATAATGATGGGGACGCGCAATAAATAATTTGAGCGCCAGTGGAAAAATTAATGAGCAACTTTGATCCCAATTTGTGGGTTCAGTGATGGAAGATTCTGCCGAATTCTCGGATTGATTATTTTAAAAAATTACTGACAGTCGGAATTTTTTTCCCCCGTCGTTGGGGGGTCTTTCGAGAGTGGAGGACTGGCGGTTTTATTTTTTTTTTGTTGATAAAAATTTGGAATTGATTATTTTGAAGAGTTAACTGAAGTTGTTGACCCACCCTCGCCTGATTATTGTTCTCCTTGAATGAATGTTAATTAGATTAATGATAATTAGTCACTAATTTTTACTCGAAAATTTGGCTATTGGCTTCTTTTATTTTATTTATTCTATTTTTTTTTTGGCTTTTCGTGACTGCACTGGGACTCGATCCCCAGTACTTTTAGTACGTTAAATGGTATAAATAATTCAATAAATATTCAAAGCGATTACGTAGAATGCAAATGAGGATTTTCTTGACATTCATTCAATTTAATTTAATTTAATTTGATTTTGTGATTTAATTTGATTTGATTTTGTGATTTAATTTGATTTTCCATCGGATCAATTTCTTCAAAATTTTTTCGCAATTTTAGGTTCACTTTGTGTTAATTATTGAAAGTTTATTAAAAATCGGGGAAGTCACTTGAGTATTTCACTGGATGGGGGGACTAGATATATTACTAGAGAGGTTTCTCGTTTAGAGGTCAACCGGGAACTGACCTGGGGCCATCCTTCCGAGGCCCATTTCCTTCCTTTGGGACTGGACGCCCCGGGGCCTCATTGTTTCCGTCCTTTTCGGAATATATTTTCATCTCGAGCTCCAATGCCCATTTCGTCCATCGGGCCCTCAATTAATTTCGAAAATCACTCATTAATCAACACCTGACCACCATCAATCAAATTAAATCATCGACAGCCCCCAACAGTTCCCCAGTAAATAAAAAACAATCTAAAAAACAAAATCGAAGTATTTCATTAAATTTCAACAAAACATGAATTTTATGGGACATTCGTATAAATTGTTAATATAAAATTAGGCAACGAAAAAAATTAATTACTGAACCCCGGGCTTTTTCAATAGTTGTCCTGATAACAATAATAAAAATTATTATCAATAGTGGCCCAATTGTGAAATATTAATGAACTCCAGAAGAGAAACGCCAATTTGTAGAATTTTTTTTATGTTTCTCGAGTAAAAAAAGTAATAAAAAAAAATCGCCGGATTAAAAAAAATGTCAAAAACGGAAGTGATCTCTGGAGGAGGCACAGACCCCCCATAACAGCCCCGCCAACCCCCCAGAGCTCCAGATGAATCCCGGAATTGGCCGGTCGCGGCCAGACGTAGACAAAATAAAAATCCCCAAAGCGAGAGAATTTTTTCTAATTCCAATCTAATGACGAACAATTGCCCTCTAGGATATCAGGAATAAATAGCTTCGCGTGAAAATGGGTCGACGAACTCTCGCGAAGAGGAAGTGGATCGCGAATGCCTCGGGCTCCGGTTTATGACAGTTTTACGTCGCCTCCACGTGTAGCCCACTCCGTCGCACGATAAATAAAAAAAAAATTAATAATAATTAATTAAAATGATTTTACGAGCGCCAGAAGTCTCATTACTCTCCGCCCACAATCGCAAGAATTAATTACCAGTGATAATTAATAATTGGATGAGAATATGAACAAAAATCCGGACGAAGTGAATTAGAAATTTTTTTTTTAACTGCCCATAAACGACAAATGTTTATTAATCAACAATTTAATTTACACCAGGACTCACTGACTCGCTGAATAAATATCGAGTGCTAAATTATGTCAAATATCACAATTTCCAATTGAATAATTTTTTTTTATTAAACTGAAAAGAAAAAAAAAATTTCTCTCGATCGGAAAATTTTTTTAAACAAACAAATGACGGAAATTGCGCAAAAAATCTGGGTTTAAATAATTGTCCGGAAGTTATTGAGTTGTCCCTCTGTTGTTTCAATTCACTAAATAAACAAATTATTGAAATAAATGAAGTTGCAAAATTTTTAACAATCTGGACTTGAATTCTCGTCCGGAGAATTTTTATTGACAAAATTATATTTATAATTACTGTTATATATGAATAATTTTTTTGGTAATGTGGTATTCATGACCACGAGACCAATGATCGCGTGGCCGGAAAAGCGCACAGCGAATTTTCCCGATTCGCCTACAGTCGCGAGAGCGACAGAGAGAGAGTGAACATCCGCGAGTATTTAATTATAGATTTCGGGCATTTTGCGTGGTTTACTCTCGATCCCTTCGGGCTTTTTCGCCCGCGATCTTCCACGTAGCGTCAGTTATCATCGACTTGCTGAGATCCGCTAATCACAATTGCACGAGAGGGTAGTAATTGCCTCCACGAGTTCATCGATTGGGGAAATTAAAATTGAGAGTCTCTCGGGGGAAACTCTCGAGAATTTTATTGAAGTGAATATTCATTTCGCGATCTTCGGAGGTCACCGTCAGGCGGGACAACTAATCTGGTTAGTATGACGGGTATTAGTTAATTAGTTAATTAATTAATTAATCTGGGGAAGCAGGAGATTCTGAGGTCGCCATATTTTTTTGTTTTTTTTTAAATCCGGTTTTGAATGCATTTTTTTTGCAAAAATAACGCCAGGTTTTCCTCATTTCACTTGTCCTCCTGAAATCCGTGAACAAATTATTCAATTATTGTTAAATTATCATAAACAATTAACTTTTTCAATTAACTTTAACTTTTTCAAAAATAATTTAATAATTAAAAATTATCTGTTACTTTTTGAATATTTTTTTGCCGTTCGCGATCTCGTGGAATAATTCAACGATAGTAATTACTCGCCTAATCCTCAAATTAACTGCAACAATGAATTTTGAGAGGATTGAAATTGACAAAAAAATCGGCAAAATGCGGAATTTTCGCAAATTTTTCTTTTGCTTGAAAATATTTCATCAAAATGTGTCACCGCATGACTCACGTGTTATTACCTCAACAATGACTTCAAAGAGACCCCATTTTCCCCGAAAAATTAATCAGTCCCCCGAGAGCCGGCGATTTTACATAAACAAATAACCCTAAAGACCTAAAAATAAATAGAAAAAAAAATCCAACTTTGCAACTGAAATATTCTTCAAAAAGCAATTGAAGTGGAGGTTTTTTTAATTCTCCAGACGAAATACTTTCGACAAAATAATAATTTTCTCTCAGTGCGGGCCACGGGTAGAGCGCGAATTCTCCACTTGCAATTGTACATTTCGAAAAATCGTCGTTTCGGCGTCGACGTTCCCTGTTTACGCTGCGAAAGCCAAAAGCTACAGTTCAATGGTTCCGCACTGGGAAATATATTATTAACATGCAGTTTACAATGTCGAAGTGTGAAACAACAAAGTCAATGCCAAGAGCGAGCCGAGGGAGGGAAAAAAAATCGCGAATGTGAGAAATGTTAAAAAAAACGTCGTCAGTTCAGTTTCTGGGGGACTCCACCGACCCCAAATGCCTCATTCATTCCCCTGACGTTGTTTACTTATTCATCGTGCGGCTAAAATGTACAGTTTAAGCGCGAAATGATAAAAATATCGCAGATACTGCGGATTTAGCGAATTAAGAGACGAAATTAAAATGCCGACTGACTCGGATTTTTTTTATTTCGGTTGAGAATTCGTCGCAAGAATATTTTTAATTTTCCCGGGGGACTATTATTGACTCACGCATTAAAAAAATTAATTACAATTGATTTAATGCAAATAATTTTCTTAACTCCCGATAAAATCCCCCGAAATCGCTCAATTTTCTCAACATTCGCGGAAACATGCGGCAATGTTTATCAATTAATTGTGGAAGCCGCAATAATTGTGCCATAACTGCCGCGATAAGGAAATCAAAATAATAAAAATTAATTGAGCTCATGTCGCGCTTTCCTCTTTCCGTTCGTGGATTTTTGAGCGAATGGAGCGAAATTCTCCCTACAGATCAGATTCTCCCCGTGTACATTTGTAACGAGGGGTATATCATAACGACAATCCCGTGAAGCGCTCCACCGAGCCGCGTATTTAAAAAAAAACAATAAAAATTGACCATTTAAGAGGAACTTTTTATAAACAAATGGCAATATTTCGAGAATGGCTCGACAGATTAATCTGATTTTTTGCACAGAATAACTCCACACTAGTACCGATAATCTCCCGGAATTTCAGATTTTTTGGAATTTTTTAAGACCTTTTTTCGATTTTTCAAAGTTCAAGTGAAGCTACTCACGTTGAAAAATATTAAAAATTAATAAAACAAAATATCTAGAAGTTAATAATGATCGAAAAATAACTACATCACTGCATAAATAATAGAATACAATAAAAATTTTCGGGCGTCAGAAAAAAATCTTTTTTTTTAATTTTCCGGGGGACTATTATTGCCTCACTCATTTAAACAATTAATTACAATTAATTAACGATGATTGGTTAATCGTCAACCGTCCAATAATTACGGCAATGAATAATCATTATCCATTAAATAATAATTTCCATAATTTCCATAATTTCAGGAATGAACGGTTAATCATCAAACAATCGTAATAATTCGTAATTAATAATTAATTAATGATAATGATAAATTTCCAGGCACAATGGGAATGATAACGCGAGTGCGGGGAAGAGTTCGCGCCAATTCTCTGACATTCGATAGAGAGAAAACGGCGCAGAGTGTCTGCCTGCTGTCGGCAGTTCTACTCCTCCCCTACTGTCCACGAGGACCACTTCCACTTCTTCCACCACCGGCCCCAGCTCTCTACTCCGTCCTAGTGCTACCGGTTGTCTTCAGCGCGAACTACAGATACCCCGTGTCCAGTTTGAAGACAGTCGTGGGCACAGCCGGAGGTAATGCCGACGATTTTTCAACGAAACTATTGTCATCGAATGCTTGGAGATCATGAAAGCTATCCCTCCCTCCCCAGCTCCATTAATTAAATGTATTAAATTACTAATTGAACTAATAAACCGATTTATCAATCCAATTAATCCAATTGATTGAGGTCCAGCCATTTAATTAATTAATTTTATCCAATTAAAGCAATTTTTTTTATTAATAATTCTCTAAACCCATTTTTATGAACGATTTTGTTAATATTCTTAACAACTCATAATATATTAACAAAAAAAAATCCATATCCGTAGATTTACTACTTTAATTACCAAATTACGTCACAACAGATTTTAGAAAAAAAAAAAAACTCTCGTTTTAGTCGAATTGATCGAAATTAATTTATAGTCGGAGATAGTTAGGAATTGTTAAGATCCCCAGGAATTTTAATTCTCAAATAATTAAAAAATCCTCTGGAGTAATTACCGGCTGAACTTACCTCGGCTGATCCTGAAGATTGAGCTTGGAGGAGGATTGAGTGTGTTCACCAAATGCTCCCATTCGCCACCGGTCCCCTAGTTTTATACCCTCGACTTGCCGTCCGGTTGGAGTAAAAAAAAAATTCTTCTTTCCACTTACGTGATCCGATCTGTCCTCTCGTCCATCTCCTGTGGACGTCCATTAATATGCTAATGGTCTCCCCCAATCATCCCCGATACGTCCGGAATGAGGCGAAAATGATAGGCAATCCATTGCCCGCGTCTGTATTATTCTAATTAATGTCTGCGACGTGAGGGATGATCCTTCAATAGGGGCAGAAGTTGAAGCATACGATGTTTTAGTGAAACTACCATTTCAAGTGACGATTAACGATCTCAAATGACTGCTTCGCGGCATGAAGTGGTGATTCTGGTGTCATTAAACCGCCTACTTTGGATACTTGAACTCGTAATTCCGCCACTTCACTCGATAGCCGGAGGTAACGTCTGATGAAAATTACGCAGAGTCGATATCTCTTCAGTTCTAAGGCTCTTAATTTCTCCGAGGATATCTCTACACACTGTTCATTTAAATAACTCAATTTATAATAATATTATATATGATAAATATACCTAAATATATTTTTTAAAGGCCGCCAGGGCCAGCCGAGGGATCTCCAACTGCCTCGCCCTTCAAAAATTAGACTCGTTACTTTCCTTTCCTCCAGTCCCTGTTCAAATTTCCTGGTAAAGCCAGTGATATTTATATTATTATTTATTGCATTGAAAAATTGATTTGAAGACGAAAGGGGAGGATATTTTAAAAATTGTCCACTCGATTAATTTAATTAGTCACTTAATTTTTGATGATCTCCAGCTGTTGCCAAGCGGGCCTGGCGGCCCCTGAGCACTTTCCTGAGACGTCTGTACGGCCCGGTCGATCGAGCCGAGAACCTCTTCCTCAAGATGAAGAATATTTCCCTGATGGTGAATCAGCTGGTGTTCCTGGTGCTCGCCGACAAGGTCCTGGTGCCCCCCCAGCAGAGGATGACCTGCCTCTACAGTCTGATGTTCTACAATGTCATAGCTTACTGTGTGGGCTACATCAAAGAGCTCGTGGAGAAGGAGGACTGGTCGCCCTATGTCACCCTCACCGAGAGGTCCAGGATCAAACATCTGGCGATGTCCGCCACGAAGATTGTACTGGAGTGGACCAAGGCTGTCACCTTTGCTGTCACTGTGACATTCATGCTCCTGGTGTTTGGGCTGGAGCAGGGGTTGCAGAATTACAAGTGAGATTACAGCAAAAGATAAGATAATTTTTCATACAAGTCATCAGGAAAAATCATTCTCCAACTCTCAGAGCAATCCAAATTTTTTTATCCAATTGATAACGAGTTTTCAAGAAGTTTAATTATAATAAAATGTCATAAATAATTAATTAAGAGCAATCACCACCACCAAATGTCCCCAGGACCTTCTGACTCCCAGCATCTGTTCTCAGGCCGTCGACCCTGTACACCATCATCACCTGGGCCTACTACTCGTCGACCGAGAAGGTCTTCGTGGACATGTTCCCATCGATTCTGAACTTCCTCCAGCTGGAGGCCCTGGAGAACCTCGAGGCGCTCTACGCCCCAGTCCTCCTTCGCACCTTCACCATCTCCATGTCCTCCCTCTTCATCCTGATCCTCCTGCCGACGGCCACGTGGCGGGTGCTCCTCGTCGCTGCCTACCTCAACGTCTTCCTGAGGACGAAGGAGCTCGTGAAGAATTCGGGGGCCGTCCTCTGGGCGGAGCGACAGATCCTCAACAAATATCGCAAGGCCACACTCGAGGAGATTGAAAAATTCGACGACGTCTGCGCCGTCTGCCTCTTCACCATGGTCAAGGCACGAGTCACTCCCTGTCATCATCTATTCCATGCTGACTGCTTGAGACAGTGTCTGAAGACCAGCGACAAGTGCCCGATGTGCAAGAGGGAATTGAAGTTCGATTGATCGATTTTTGGGGATTTATTTTTTTTATACGCCTTTTGGGAGGGCCGGAGGGGGAGGAGTTTGTGCGGATTGGGGGAGTGAGGAAGCTGGAGATTGGAGGAAGTGAGGGACTTAAGCGAGAGAGTGAAGGAGTGATGGGATTTTTTTGTACTTTGATACTGAAACAAGGAATATTTTTTGTAGATTTTTTTATCAAGAGAGACTGCGACGAACTCTGAAAATTCAGATCACAATTTGGAATTGATTTTTCACATGTGATGAGGGAGGTTAAAGGTATTACACAAGACTCAAGCTTCACCGTTTACTGAGCGTTATTTACTTCATAATCTGCATTTTTAATGCCATTTTTAACCTGCCGGGGAGCGAGTTATGGTTGGCCTGGATTATGTTTAGTCCCATTGGTCAATCCTGAGCCTATCATTAATTCTCGAGGATGCTATTGGCGGCCCGTCACTATTGGCTCGTTCCCCAGGATCTCATTGGTTGCCCCCACCATTCAATCACTTCAGGGGTCTCATTGGTTGGCTCCCAAGGGGGTGGGTCCTGATATCACTTCCTGGCGAATCAGGGAAATTGTGATAAGCCTCTACTCAAAATAAAATCAAAAGCCAGATGAATCCGATATCCAATGCAATTGCAGATCTAAATCTCCAATGAATTGCAATTAATTAGGTTAATAAACAAGTTCAGGTCTCACGCCTTATAAGGGCGAAAATATGGACCACAAACGGGTTGTCTGGACCGCGTGAGGCATTGGCTACTAGCGAGCGAAGTGAGCAGGGGGCGGAGTCTCCTAGGAATGAGTAAAACCTAAATAATAAGAAAAAATAAAATAATTAGTCACGGTAAGATGAAAATAAAAGAGGAAAGCCTGAAAAGAAAGGAATCTTGTAACCAAATGTCATCAAAAGGTCGCATGAGCAATTTTCTTCGTCGGGATGCGGTGAGCGGGGGGTGTGGTCTCTGAAATTGCCGAGCGAAGTGAGCAGGGGGCGGAGCCTCCTAGGAATGAGCACAACCTGAATAATAAGTAAAAATAAAATAATTAGTCACGGTAAGATAAAAATAAAAAGAAAAGCCTGAGAAGAAAGGAATCTTGTAACCAAATGTCATCAAAGGGTCGCATGAGCAATTTTCTTCGTCGGGATGCGGTGAGCGGGGGGCGTGGCCTCTGAGATTACCGAGCGAAGTGAGCAGGGGGCGTGTCCGCTGAAATTATCGAGTGAAGTCGGCGGCGGGCGTGGTCCTAAGATTGCCGAGCGAAGCGAGCGAGCCACCTCACGCAAAATAAATAAATTCAGGGACGAGTAGTTCAATCAAATCGTTTAATTTTTTTAATTCGTATCAATAATTGCTTTAATTAACAGAAATCTAGTCCTCTCGTTTCGCGAGAGTCTCGTCCTCCCCTTCGTACTTCTTGGTAATGTCGATGTAATCCCCGTCAGGGGAGTTGTACCCCTTGATGGCGGGGGTGGAGACGGGCCCTTGGACCTTGTGGGGGAGGAAGGAAAGGTCTAGTTCGAGTGCTGCCTGGTAGAGCTCCTCGGACTCTTTTCTCAGCTCGTCCAGGGCTTTCTGTTGACACAGGACGACTGTATCTATCATCTGGATGTCCGAGAGGTGCTCCCGCTGTTTGTGCCGCGTCCATTCCTTCATCAGGAGCGTTCGTTCCTCCAGCACTTGCTCCGATAGTTTGGGCTTAGGTCGAGTCCTCTGTCTAAGTAACAGGATTGATTGTAGGTTTTAGATGAAATTTGTCCGAAAATGTGAGGGAAGTTTTGCGAAGTGTCAGGAAAATTTAACTAACTCATTTATTCGCTATTTATTAACTCACTTCTTTTCATCCAGCAACTTGAACGCCGGCTCCACTTCGCCGATGGGTTTCAATTGTTTAGCGTGTTTCTGAAGCCTCCTAATCGCTTTTTCTAATTTTCTCACCTTACGTTGTTCCCGTTGTCGTATAACAGCTGGATCGATCCTCTTTTTCTTCTTCAGGGGCTCTCCGCTGGAATGGGAATGTTGATAATTCAAGAGAATTTTCTTTTTTTTTATTTGGACATTCACTCACTAGAGAATCTCTGTTGCTCTGAAGCATAATGGATTGATGTTCGTTGATATACTCCTCGTAGATGGTCTCACTGCATGGACCGATAACCTAAATCAATGCGAAAGTATTTTTTAATTCATCGAAGAGTCAGAGAATCTATGGACAATTAGTAATCAAATAATTAAGTATCTTTTATCAAGAGCAAGTCAACGAGAGAGATTACACCCTCAAAAAATCCTGAAATCCCGATCAAAGCCTCAACCAATTTTCTATTGTTTCTCTTATGATTTTTAATTAGATTAATCAAATATCCTTTTGATTTTTATCAATTTTCTCATGGAAAAAAAGTCAGACTGCAGTGCAATTGAAGATGAGGTATATTTAACCTCCTCAAATCATTAATATCTCACGTCTCAACGATCCAATTAAAATAAATGAGGTCTCATTTTGACGACCAAATCAATAGCTCTAGAATGAAAAAAAATTGTGAAATTTCACTCTGCCGATCTCGTGTAATTGATGATTAAAAACAATTTTACCCTGGTTTCTTCGTTGTTTGTATTGTCTGGGTTATCGAGGCTATGGGGTTGCTTTATCCCGGAGTTTTATCGATACAAAGCGATAAATGACAGAAAAATCCTCTGACATACCTCGAAAATGCACTGAGAATCCCCGAAAAGCTCATGATCCTCGACGATTACACTGTCACCTGGAAAAAACCCCCGAAAAACTAAAAAAAATTACTTGAAAAATATAATTTTCAGACTGAACATAACCTCAAAGTCTGCCCCCAGTAGTGCCACAGAAAGGCACCAGCTGAATAATTGGCAGCACTGGTTGGGCAGTCAACACTCGACGCCCCCCAAATCTCCTCTAAACAATAAACAATCTGCCACTTTCCAAAAAAAATTGTCGATAAGTCCATTTCGTCAATATCTCCTGGTCTTCCCCTCGATAATAAAATTTCCGAGAGTGTCCAACAGTTCAAAATAAGTCAGTTTTCGTCGGAATATAAAGACGAGAGTGCAGCAGTGAAATTATTGCTCCTGGAAATGTGGGAATAACCCCTTCGATACGATTATTTTTCAATCGTTTATCGAGATAATCTTGAGACGTTATGCCTGAAAAATGGAGAGTATGGAGGCAAAGATCAATGGGATTTACTCAGCCCGTGGAGTGAAAGTCATTCCTCCACATGCAGGTATTTATGCTTGATGTACTTGTTGATCTTTTGTTTTTGTCGATTTTTTGGTAATTACGAGTGATTATAAAATCTATCGATCCCTCTGCCAACATTCTAAAGGTCCATCTGAAAGAAAAAAAAACGATTAACGATCTAGAGGTCTAGAGTTTTGTCCCCAGTGGTCTAGAGCTCCAACTGACGATTTTCTTTTCATTAAAAAAAATGATAAAATCGGTCCCCTGAAATGTTCTAACAATCGTCAGATAAAATTCACTCAGTGAACCCCGATAAAAGAATATTTCTGTTATTCTAGAGGCCCCAAATGACTTCCCCGACATTCCAGAGGCCGCTCAGTGGTGGAGAGACACGAGTGATCTCGAGGTTGACCAATCGATGGAGGATCCCACGAGTTCTGTCAAAGATGAGGGCACCTGCGAGATCGATCAAAGCTCAAACTTGCAGCAGATTGGGGATGAGTCCGAGGGAAATCCTGGAGGAAAGAGGAAGGCCGGCAGCTCTGGAGTTGCTGAGCTCACCGATAACCGGGGGAGAGTGAAAAATCCTGAGAATTGGAAGGTCAACATCAAGAAAAATGCCAGACTGAGGGGAGAGGCATACGTCGGGGGTGGAGGTAAAGGATATTGTCAATAATTTGACATCTTCGAGCCAATGTTAGCCTATCAACTTTTTTCTTTTCAACAAATTTCCATCTCGCCACATGACAACAAGATATCTTCTTGCCCTGAGAAACCAAAAGCCTCCTCCAGGAAATTTTGTGTCACTTCCAGAGACAGAGAAGTCGTCTTCTTGTCCTCCAGTTGCTCTCCATTCTGTGGACGAGTATCAATTGTCTTGACGCGAGGCTTCTCCTCACAGAGTCAGCTATTATTTTCTGATAATTGTTGATAATTGTTTGGCGCAGGTAAACTAGTCCCAGCGAAGGTGATGGGCCCGCCCTGCGACTGTCGTTCGCGTTGTGGCGACAAGGTGGACGAGGCGAGTCGTGCAAAGCTTCACGAGGTGTTCTGGAAGACCTGCAACTGGGACCAGAGGAAGCAGTACGTGGCGCTGTCCGTGAAGGAGTCCCCCAAGCACCGGACCCGCGCCCGCGGTAAGGACAGAACGGAAACGAGACGACACGTCACATTCACGTACTCCCTCCTGGTGAACGGCGAATGCATCACAGTCTGCAAGCCAATGTTCCTGTCGACCTTCTCAGTCTCCGAGAAGTTCGTTCGTCACGCCATGGACAAGAAGAGAGTCTCCCCCGGGGGAATCATTGGGCCCGACCAGCGGGGGAGGCACACGCCCAAGACGAAAAAGAGTGAAGAGGTTAGGAATCGAGTCAGGGAGCACATCCAGTCATTTCCCACTTTCAAGAGTGAAAATCCCAGGGAGAGGAAAAGATACCTCGAGGCTCATCTCAATATTGCTGCCATGCACAAACTCTACGTGCAGAAGTGCGAGGCTGAGGGGGTACCTCAGGGTGATATCGTCAAGGAGAGCTACTACCGAGAGATGTTCAAGAATGAGTTCAATTATGGATTCAAGGCACCGCCGATTTGTGGGGAGAAAAAGTGAAGGGGATTTTTAGGGTTAAAAACTGTTGAGTTTTGGGCTTCGTCGAGGGGAGGTGGCTCATTTGGTATGACAACCAATGAATTGTTCAATGAGTTTATGCCTGGCAGCCGCTGGGTCCGGATAATACCAGGTCCACCATTTTTCCAACAATGTCAATGAAATAAATCAGACGAAGAGTCATCGGACGAACGACGTTTGGAGGGCAAGCCCTGGAGCCTGGGCGAATTATTCGAGAGGTTAACCCGCTGGTGATAATTATTCCTTCTATCATTTTTGTGATGATTACTGCGGAGTAATAGTGGGGATTAACGAGCATTCAGTGGTGGAGTGGTGGGTTAGGATTGTCTGGTTTCATTTGATATTCAGATTGTGTGATATTGGACAATTGAAGGTTCGGGTGCACCCCCAGCTGACCGTTATCTAGATCGTTTGACATCATCATTTTTTATCACAAGTCGACCTCCAAGAATTATAAATATATATTGCAAAAGAACTAGAGGAATAAGTGAGTAGGGGGCGAAATAAAAGATTGCTCATTTATTTTTTATTTGTGCAGCTAAAATTGCAAATTATCGACTCACGCGAGGCTTGATCCGATGATGAAGTGCTTTTAGATAAATATCTGGCAATCTGTGGGTGATCCGTCAACGTTCCTCACTTCACTACTGAATTGCTGATGTGTTTGAACTTATTGTGAGGACATAAACTGCTGTAGTGAGCAACTTAAGATGCTTAAGTGTTTTTAATAAAGTTATAAGTTTTATAAAATCTGGTTGGCTTAATTTCTCTTGGAACTGAACTCCTTGCACCTCAAGGTTGCCGCCTCCACCGCGTCGATGACAGCAGATCTCATGCCTCGCTTCTCCAGCTCGTGAATGGCTGCTATTGTGGAGCCGGCTGGGGAAGCCACGTCGTCCTTGAGCTGGCCCGGATGTACTCCAGTCTCCCGGACCATCATCCCAGCTCCTAGGACAGTCTGGGATGCCAACTTGTAGGCTAACGTCCTTGGCATTCCCATCTTGACGGCTCCATCTGCCATTGCCTCGATGAACATGTAGACGTAAGCTGGTCCAGAGCCGGCTAGAGCTGTCACTGGGTCGATCAGGTACTCCTCGACCTCCTCGCAAATGCCAACAGCTGAGAACAACTTCTCGGTTACCTCCGCGTCTTCGTCTGTCGCGTGACTTCCACGGGCGAACACTGTCGCCCCACCTCCTACCAGGGCGGGTGTGTTCGGCATCACTCGGATCACTGGAGTTCCCTCTGGCAATCCCTGAGGATAATCCCGGAATTGAGGTAATTTCTGGGAATTCTTTTCCCCGAAATTTCATTTTTCCTCTTACAAAATCATTGTTCTATTAATTAAGCAATTGATTATTCAGTTAGTTGATTATTAATTAACTAGACAATTACTCCGCGACTTGAGACCGAGTACAGCTTCAGCGAGAGAGACGTTTGTCTAGGACAGTTGCTGGAGGAAAGAAAGACTGAAAAGTGAGGATAGTAGAGATTTGTTCATTCTCCAGGAACTCGATGACATCAGTTCAAAGTATTTTCAATTCAATAAAATATTTTGAGACGCCTTTAAAAATTCGAGGTGAGGAACAGCTGTCGGCGCCATCTTGTTCGCATGTGAGCGGCTATCAAAATGGCCGCGGGGAATCCCCGGGTTTTAAAGATTTATAAAAATCATTGATATTATTAATTGAGTATTATTTAGCTCGATAATTGTTGTGGGCGAGTTAATTAATTAATTAAGGGCGTTACCTTCTCGAGTGCTTCAATCGAGATTCCCATGGCTATCGATAACACGAGCTTCGCCGGGTCCTTGAGCTCGGGGAGGACCTTGGGCACGACTTGTGGCTTAACCGACAGAATCACAACATCTCCGTAGGCAGCCACCGCGTCATTCGTGTGCACAGTCGTTGATCCAATGCCCTAGAGATAAATTCCTGAATAGTTAACAAACACCGGAAAAATCAGCTGATCTGACCCCAGCGCTCAATTAGTCCCCGAGAAAATTAACAACAAAAGACTTTCTATCTCTCCTAGTCCAGATATTAATTGACAACCGGGCAACAGTAAAAATGGCTCGACCTTTATTTCTCCCTAACAATTCGCTCTTATCAATTATTTCTCCTTCATTATCACTTTATTACTCACTAATTTATTTATTTGCTCAGGAGTTGTCAGAGCCGAATAAAAATCCGTAGAACAATTTGTTTAAAAAATCCTCGGGAGATTCAAGTGCCCTCAGTCCAATTATTCAACCGATCATCAACAAAATCCCCGTAAGAGACTAATTCTTCTATTTTATTTAATTAATACCTCATACGCAATTGTTTACTAGTTGCGAAAGAATTATCACGAGATAACATCGAAAACAGTTAATACCACTCGTTATTCGTAATCAGAGATCATTGGTCTGATGCGAATTAAACTCCTCGTCTATCTCCTCATGTTATTAATCGCTGAACTCAATTGTTTGTTATTTAGTCCAATAGAGGACTGATTGACATCTTCACTGAGTTATGGAAAATTTTTTATCACTCCAGAACTGTCAATACTCGATAGTGGAGAGATAGTGAGACCCAGAAAATTTCTAACAATTTTAGAATTCCATCAAAGCAAAGGAAAGAAAAAAATCTAATTTCGCCGGAATGTCCAATTTTCAAAAATTCAATTCTAATATTTTAAGTATTTTTAATTTATTCTAATTCACCTAAATTGAGCTTTAATATTTTCCATTTTCCTCATTTCATTTCAATATCACTAAAACGACAGTTAAAATCCAATAAAAAAAATCCCCAAAAAATCTCAAATTTCAAGATTTCCAAATTCCCGGATTCCCCCGACTATTTCCCCACTTCCAAATCAGTCTCGTGACTTGATTCGCTATCAGGCGCCAGAGTCGCCAGTGTAAAATGATGTTTTCACCATTTTTCCATCTCAATGACAACAATCTAGAGTCAAAGTCCTTGATTAAAGATATTATCGTGTAAAAAGTTGTTTGACGGCTCTTCCGTGAGTGATATCAATTGATGAGGTCTCATTACACGTGACAAAACATGTGGCACTTACTTTAAATGCTTTGATACTGGCCCTGTCACTGGGAAGACAACTAGCGAGGATCATTTCTCCTTTGCTGAGTCCTGTGGAGGAAAAAAAAAACAAATGGTCTTCCCAACTTCAGGATCAAACTCCTCTCCCCCTCAATCCAATTGATTTATTTTTATTGTTATTACCAATTAATTGTCAAACCTTTTAATGTTTTTTTTCTCTTTGAATAATAATAATAATAGGATTAATTGTTGAAGCAAAAAGGGACTGGAAGTGAACGAAAAGAGCCAAAAGTAAACGAGAAGAATTGTAAAGAAGTAAAAGTAGAGAAAGAAAAAAATTAATAATAATTACCAGCACTGATGAAGCCCTTGGCAAGGGCCTGGGCCATTTTGCCCCCTCCCAAGAAGCCGATCTTAAGCATATTTGTGTCAATATGCGTCGGAGTCCTTTTAGCTTTCTCCTCGATATCAGCGAGTAGTTTGTCACTAACTGCATGTGAATAGGAATAAAAAATAAATAAATAAACAGTAGTTACCGAGGTTTTATAAAGGAGTTGGGCGAGTGGAAAACTAGTGTAGAACAATTCTGTACCATTTCTCTCGTTGATTCGCCTCCGCAGACTCCGGGTTATCTTCATTAACCCCATGGCTCGCAGACCCACTGTCATCTTGGAGGTCTTGATGAGTTTGATTGTGAGAGGGGAAGTCAGTCGCTCTCAGTATCACCAGGATTAATCACCTGATCGGTAATATCTGGGGAGAAGAAAGGTAGGATTTTTTTTTATTGTCATTGCAGGAATTGTTCCGGTAATTGCTGGGATAATTATTAAAAGAACTGAATTGTTCAGGTAATTAGTGGGGCTTAATTAAGCAGACAATCCTGATTGATCAATCCGGATGAAATAAATAGGATTAATCAGGATTGATTAATGAGGCTTAATCAATCCAGATTGGTTGAGCAGGATTAATTAAACAGAATTAATCAAGTAGGATTAATAATTGAGGATCAATTGATCAGGAAGAATGAAATCAGATGAATCAATGAGGATTAATTCATCAGGATTAATTAATGAAGATTGATTAATCAGAATTGCTCAATCAGGATTGATTAAACGGAATTAATCAGGCAGGCTTAATTACTCAGGAATAATTAATCAGAATTGAATTAATCAGGATTGAATTAATTTGACATAAAATTTGGTTGAAAAATCAATTGCATAATTGAATGTTTTTGACATACAAACCTCAATAAATCTCTCGGAATTCTCCCTAGCTGTTTGTTTTTTCAATGCTGAGTAATCGTGGAACTCGTGTGGATCACCCATATGACCGGAGAGACTTCCTCTTCCTGGCCAGTATTATCCAGCGACTCAGAACTGAAAAGCCTGGCGGTTACAGTCCCTATTTAAGCACCTGCTGATCAGCCCGAGATTCCTTATCGCGGGGATCTCATCAGTGGAATCTTCCCAGAATGATTCAGGGTCTATTGTTGTGGTTGGTCATGTGCGATCGATCACTGGATCCCGATATCGTGTCAATTGGTGTTACATCAAAATGAAACAAACAGAGTTCTCATTGAGAGAGAATAAAAACATTTGTTGTTTTATTTTCTTGACTTCCCCATAGGAAGTTATTGTTTTTTTTGTTTTGTATTAAAATATTCAGTAGAAAATATTGCTCAGGAATAATTAGCAGAATTCATTTGCTCTAGACAATTTATTATGCTAATATTGGATCCCATTTCCCAATTTTCTCTCGTGGGATTTTGCGGGGAGAGAAGAGCAAATTGAGAGACTGAAATTAATGAAATTTTTGCTTTTTTGGAGGATTCGCTCAATTTTTTGCGCTCGGGTATTTATTTTTTAAGCTTGAATCCTCCCGCCGCTGTGACGGGACAGATCTAGGGACAAATTCAGTGAGGAGTGGATCAGCTGTTCCACGGGGACCCCAGGGAGCCCATTCGATCATGAATGCCTCCCAGAAGAGTCAAGTAATCCGATCCATTGACCAAAGTTGGGAGTGAACTACTTTTCCCCTCGACTCGGATTATTTTTCTATCACAGCAGAGGAGAAAAGGAAATACTCGGAATTTTTCTGGTGCAGGTTTTCATATTTTGAGGAGTGATAATGGTAAAATGAGAGCTCACATTTTTGTTGGGATTTTTGGATTATTTACATTTCGTTGGTTAATTTTTTTCTTTGATTTTTTGTCACTCAGCAAAATCCCGACGAAGATACCGAGTGGAATGACATCCTCAGGGCGAAAGGGATCATTCCGGAGAAGACGAAGGAGAAGGAGATTACGGAGGATCAGATTGTCGACCTCCTGGAGAGCGCGATAGACAAAAAAACTGGGAGAGGTAATGATTCACTTGATTCCGGGGATTTCAACTGGAGAATTAATTTGGTAATGGGTAGTTTTGGGAGGAAAAGTTGTAATACATTTTTTGTTGAGGATTTCCTCAGCTACAAAAATGGTCTTTTCAGTTTTTCTCGGAGAGCCACTGGTTCTCGAAATAATTCACAGTAATTGGCCAAAGTGTCGAATTTATGTTTCATTTTTCACTCATTTTTTTATTATTTTGGAGTTATTGGCCTCGGCAATCGTGAGATAATTGGAAGATGATGAGTTGATTATATCTAAATGAGAGAAAATTATTTTATTTCCTCCAGGAGGCAATAATCTAGAAGATAAGGATCTCGACGAGCTGGACGAACTAGAGGACGAGGAGGATGAGCGAGTCCTTCTTGAGTACCGGAAGAAGAGGATAGCAGAGATGCAAGCGCTGGCTGATAAATCAAAATACGGCGATGTGAGGGAAATATCTGCCACCGATTACGTCCAAGAAGTCAATAATGCGGGCGAAAATGTCTGGGTTATTCTGCATCTCTACAAGGCTGGGTAATTAAATTCCATTAATTTGATAGAATATTTTTTTCATCGCTAATTGTTTTCAGGATTCCCCTCTGCACGTTGATCAATCAGTATTTATCGAGCCTCGCGAGAAAATTCCCGACAACAAAATTCTTGAAGAGTATTTCCACGACGTGCATTCCAAATTGGCCTGACAAAAATGTACCGACTTTATTTATTTATCACAATGGGAGTATGGTTAAGCAGATCATCGGGCCCATCGAGCTCCGGGGGATGAAGCTCACCGAAGCTGGTAAAATTATATTTTTTTCTGTTCATCTGAGGGACATTTGATGCCCAATTTTCGTATCTCAAACTCTGTAAAAAAAATTTCTGAACAATTCCGACCATTCGTCTGGATAAATGATTCACGAGAAGTTATTGTTGTGGAGAATTCCCCAACTGTCTCTCTCTCTAATCCTCGACGTGCCTCCCTCTGGCGGGACGCTCAGGAACTAGAGCAGATCTTCAGATTGTTCATTGCCAGTGGTATCTTTTATAAAGACGACTATAAAATATTTGATAAACTCTTTGACTAATTTGTGATCATCTCGTCAATATTTGCCGAAGAAATGAAATTTGGATTTGTTGTTAAATAGACTATGACAACAGATGATTCTATTTGTTTCCCACTATAGTGGAAAGTAAATAAACATTTTCTCATTACTTCAATCAAATCATCACTGAAAATAGTGCCAGATCTATAGGAATGTTGTCGACTATAATTGATAGACTCAGATAAATTATTCATGATTGGTAATCCGTCCTTGACTACGTTCCAACAGAACTGGAGTGGATGCTGGGCCAGGTGGAAGCAATCCCGACGAAAATCAAGGAAGACCCGAAGCCAAAAGTCAGAGACGTTCTCTTCTCCACCCTGAGAGGGGCCAACAACGCTGACGACGTTGACGACAGCAACGACTGGTGAAATGGCTCCCTCGAAAGGGGAGTTCTAACTCCTCCCGAGTGTGAGCATTCGCTATTCTAACACGTGGAATATATTTTTTATTAAATAAAATACTTTTACTTCATACGTTTGCATATTGATCTACCATTTTTCACTCCACTACTTGTCGCATTAGTATTTACATTATAAAGGGTTCGAGCCTTCCACAGTCAATGCCAGTAAATGATTTCTTCCAAATAATCATATATTACTATTGTATAATTGTGTAGATTTCTTACCTGAGAGTGCTTGAGTGCTTTCACTTCACGAATGCAATTAAAATGAGACTCGACAGATTGTATCTCATTTAGTTTTCACGAGAAACCTAATAACTGATATAAACGACACTGATTTGACGACAAACTGCAACAGAAATGATAAATAAATTGCAAATTATTACCGAGTATGGGTATTCACTTGGAATGATTGATATACCTCTTTGAAGAAATCTAGAGACAGCACAAAGTACTTGCCAGCCGTAATAGTCAGGGGAATCCTGGAATGACGGACGATAAAAAGCAAATGTCGCCTCATTCTCGAATTGTTCCTCATCCAATCAGTTGAGTATGCACTATCGCCGATTGCTGCCCCTAGATGCCGACACATTTCTGCTGTCCAGCAGAAGACAAATAACGCAGTGAATAGCTTCAGTATAAGAATTACGCACATGATAGTTCGTATGTAGTCGCCGTGCATTAACAACTGTAGGAGTAAATGAATATATTATATACCTTTATTCCTTGATCTTTGTTTCCACTGATTCTAACCTCAGGAAGATCATATTCATAGCAGCAGAGGGTGGTCATTGTCGATGATAGAAAGAAAAGATTAGTCATGCGGAAATAACAATCGATGTTGTGAATAAATTGGCAAATCTTGACGTGAGAATCGACAATGCACTTCAGGCAACTGCACCGCCGCTGATGACTGACAGCTCCGTCGGCCAGTGAATGACGAATTTGTCCATCATAGTTACTCAGTCTCTCTCCCAGGATGACGAGTTGTGCAGAAGCGTGAAGAGTAAATACTGCGAAACTTGTGCAAATTCCTATCCATATGATCGAGCAAATATAATAAATTATTACTCGGAAGATGATGTGGATAATAAGAACGTATGTTTCAGCCGATGAATTGTCGAATGAGTGACGCTCCTTTGCTGCTTTATGCAGCATCCCAATGATTATGCTGGCAATGTTATCTGGACCAGAGGAAAAAGTATTATTACAACTGAATAGCACTGAGTCTAGCTCCTCCACTGGAGAGGAGGAGATACTCACATTGATTCACGCAAGCAGAGATAATAGCCATTGTCCATACGATTTTATTTCCAAAGCCGACGTAGTCCTCCATCACCTTCTCATTTTGATACGATTGATTCTTCCAATTTTGTTGCATCTCCTCGAATATTGATTGACGAATTTTTGAATTTGAACGGAGGAGCATCATCGAGATCATTATGGCAATAAAATAATACAGTGTGCCCAGGTGAGCTACTAAGCTAATTAACAATTCATTTGTCAATATTCCAGTAGTTAGAGGTAGTGCGTAAAAGAGAAATATCATTGTGAGAGAAATGAAAAATCTCATTAGCTTTTGGTTTCCAACGTCCGGCCATACACCAACAGCACCAAGAGTTAACTGAGGAACTTTAATTTCCCAGCGATAATTATCATAACTCGAATACCGATGGAATTCTCTATTCCAGAAGCTACGGAACCGATGCATTTTGAAATCACTCGTCACACCCGCACTTGGGAATTTTTTTACTGCAACTGACGTGGTCTATTTTTCAACGTCAAAGCTCTCCGAAGGGACATAAACATAAAAATCGTAAGCATAGCCTTTTGCATAATCGTATCATTCTGCGAATTTGCCGAACGCTTTGTGAGCTCCCAAATAATTATAAATTGCTGTTTAGATTTCTTGTCTGCGAGAGATTGGACCGATGTCTTCAGCTGCTGTATCTCATTTATTATTGACAAAATATCTAATAACTGATACCAAGGTAATTGATTTCAGGACATACTGCAATAGAAATGAAAGATAAATTCCAAATCCTCACGGAGTGTATCAGCATTCACTTGAAAACTTGACTTACCTCTTTGAAGAAGTCGAGGGAAAGCACAAAATACCTTCCAGCCGTAATGTTCAGGGGAATCCCCGACTGACGAACGATAAGAAGCAAGTGGCGCTTCATTCGCGGATCGTTCTTCAGCCAATCCGATGAGTATGCAATATCACCGATGTCTGCACCTCGCTGCCGGCACATTTCTGCCGTCCAGCAAAAAACGAATAAAGTACCAAATAGCTTCAGCGTATGGACCATGCTCAGGATTGCTTGTACGTAGTCACCTCGCGCTAACAACTGTCAGAGTAAATGAATATATTATTTACCATTATTTCTTTATTTTCATTTCAATTGACTCCAACCTCGGGAATATTATATTCATAGTAGCAGATGGCGATCATTATCGATGAGACCGTGAGTAGGTTAGTCATACGGAGATAGCAATCGATTTTTTTAATGAACTCACTAATCTTGACGTGAGAGTCGACAATGCACCTCAGGCATTTGCATTTCCGCAGATGACTGACGGCTTCGACGTCCGGAAAGTGACGAATTTGTCCGTCATAGCTACTCACTCTCTCTCCCAGTATGGCCAGTTGTGCACAAGCATCAAGTGTGAATATTATGAAACTGGTGTCAATTCCTATCGCTGTAATCATGTAGATGTAATAAGTTAGCACTCGGAAGACCATGTAGAGCATAAGAGCGAATGTTTCGGCCGATGGATTGGAGAACGAGAGATCCTCCATAGCTTTGTTATTCAGCATCTCAATAATTAAGGCAGCCACGTAATCTGGATTAGAAGGGAAAGTATCAATACGAATGGTGGAATTTTTTTAAGAAAAACAAAATATCGATCCACTTGAACATATTCTTCGTGGATCTACTAGGCTGCTTTAGTTGAATTAAAAACCCATAGAGAACGTCGTATTTAATTTATAAATGGATACCAGTACTCACATTGATTCAAGCCACCAGTGACAATAGCAATTGTCCATGTGAGTTTATTTCCAAAGCCAACGTAGTCCTCCATCACCTTCCCATCCTCATACAAGTGATTTTCCCAATTTTCTTCCATCTCCTCGAGTATTGAGTCACGAACTTTTGACTCGAATCGAAAGAGAATCATCACGATAATCATACAGATAAAATAATACAGAAGATTCACGTCAGCTACCTTGACACTGAAGAAATCATTTGTAAATATGGGGACAGTTAACGGGACTACATAAAACCCGAATGCCATTGTCAGCAAAATAAAGAATCTCATTAGCTTTGGGTTTCCAACGTCTGGCCATACACCTACAGCACCCAAAGCTATCTGAGGAAGTTGAATTTCCCAGCGATAATTATCATAACTCGAATACCGATGGAATTCTCTGTACCAGAAGCTACGAAGCCGATGCATTTTGAAATCACTCGTTACATCCTCACTTTGCAATTTTTTTACTGCAACTGACGCGTCCTATTTCGCCATCTGAAAGCTGTACGGAGGGACGTAAACTTAATAAGTGTAAGACCTAGGGGAACATTGAGTATCGAATATTCGATCCATTCTTTCATTATCCAGTCAAAGCTCAATCCTCTGAGGAAATAATATATTCAAAACGGAAACAAAGACACAAAGGATTGATTTCACGATCGTATTGATTGCTCAAACAACGTAAAAATTTTGCTTTCCCTGGGGAATTACAAATTTAAGGAGACCATCGAGAATATCCTGACATACACGTGGAAAATAAAATCCGTACGCCCTCGACGCTCGTGTTAATTAAACATGCGAGTCTGGACATTTTAATTGGATATTATTATTTCATTGGGTCTATAGAAGTTATTCTCTTCATTGAATTCTTTTATTCTCATTATTACTCCCTCGAAAGACTGCGCGAGGGGTGTGAAGGTGGCACTTTAAATTGACGGATCCACTAAATAAAAATGATTATTTTGCTGCCCAAATTTTTCTTCAGGTGAATTTATGAGGAATATCGACAGTTCCTCTCGTGCGCAAATCTCCTGGCGGGCTCCAGCATCTCGTAGCACCCGTAGTCTTCAAATCTGCAGTGTTCCCTCCTGTAGTTGCACTTCTCCTCGTGATTGTCTCGCCTGCACCTCCTGGGCTGCACTTGACAGCCAAATTCCGCCCAACGACAGGGCAACTGCTCGTCCGGGTCCTCATGAGATTCGCGAATGTGGATGTAATCATCCTCGTCCGAGTCCTCGTGATCCCTTCCGTGGTTGCACCTCTCCTCGTGCCTGTACTTCCTCCGCCTGGGCATCCTCACCTGGCAGCCGTACTCCCTGAACCGGCAGTCCACCAGCTCCTCGGGATCGTCGTAATCGTCCTCGACGTGCAGACACTCCAGCTGATCCTCGATGCTCTCCAGCTCCGCCATTTTGTCCTTGTAGATGCAGAGTTTCTCGTGGACTTGCTTCCGCCAAATTGGCAGTCGGACGTTGCAGCCGGCGATGGTGTAGCGGCAGTCCTCGAGGGCGCCGTCGTCGACGTTCAAGTCTGTCGGCAGATTCTCGCTCTCTAAATTCGGACGAAATTGGCAGCGGGACTCGTGGGTCGAGCGCAGGTGCTCCGGGAGGCGGGCGTAGCAGCCCAAGTTGCTGTATTGGCAGGCGTGGAGATCACTGGCTCCTGCTGGCGGCGGGTAAGGCCGCTCGTGCTCCAGGAATGGGGCACTTGCGCCGGGACTGGCAATTGAATAATTATTGAAGATCAATTATTTTTTGCGTTGGAAAAAGATAATCCCAGGCAAGAAAACATTGCGAATTGAAATCGATTTATTAATTTTTTACGAACAATTTTCGTTAAATCCTCAGGCTTCGCGATTTTTATCGTTGAAGGGAGATTATTTAATAAATAAAGTAATTTAATGAGTAGAGAGAGTAAATAAAATTGGCTTTTCAACTGCTGAGTCTCGACGAGTGCAAATCGACTTACCCAGGAGGATAAGGTGGGTATGGGTGTGGCATGTACTGTCCAGACGGCGGCATATGGTACCCACCGTCAACCTCTCTCGGCGGAATTGCTGGACCCAGTGGAGATTGACAGGTCGGACACACGTGATAATACGGTTTGCAGCGGTGACAGAGAATGTGATGCTGTTCACAGGAGTACTTGGCCGCTCCCGTCATCTCTATCATGCAGATTGGACAGACGTTCTCACTCCGGAACTTGTCGTGCAGACTCGGGTAGACTCCGGCCATGATCTCTGAGGTAGAACCAAAATTTTTCTGTAGTTTTTTCAATAGTTCTGGGCTGGTAGGGCAAAACCGATCGACTCTAGTTGCCGATAACTCGGGAATGAGTGGCAGAACTTTCTCGTTGTCCAGCTCATTTTACCTGAGTTTGCGACCTTGAAGATCGAATTTGCTCTACTTGTGTAACCAATTGAGATTTCTCCAGTAGACAAATAAAATTAGGCCAATCTTAATCGTAAAAATATTAAAAGAATGGGAACTCTGGAGTTATCTACTGGAGACCTCCAATAATTTCTGAATAAATCAGGAATTGAGGAGAATCTGGGGATGAATTGAGAATAAAATATCCTTCTGATACTCACTTCTCACGAATTATCTTATCTTCGACGAGGAGAACAATTGCCAGCTCAAAATTGCAGTCGAAATTGAAGTATTTGTGAATTCTAGAGGACAATTCAACGGAGCCTCGGTGGAACCTTATCTTCGATGACTGATAACACACGTCAGCTTGACATAACGCCTCAGAAAAGACTTTGTTTGCAAAACCGGTAATGTGGGGAGTCCTCGAGACGATTTTCGGAGAGACTGCGTTCGGTGGCCTATTGATAAACAAACAATGGAATGTTCATATTTTTGTATAAGAAATTAATGAGCTCCACCAGCTGTCGCGCTGTCTACGGCAAAATATGGACACGAGAGGATTCTAGCGACAATAAAACTAAGGTATTAAATAAATAAATGAGTATTAATGTCGATAAAATATTGATATTTGTCAATATTTACTAAAGTTTTTAAATAATAGTTTAGGAAATGTCCTTGGCCAGGGATACAACGGCTTCGAACCGACCGGTCCCGTTGGGAAGCAAACGCTGGCGACATCTGGCGACATCTTTACCCTCTCCATTTTATCATTGCCCATACTCTTGACAATTATTTCATCAAAATAATTAAAATCAAGTCAATTACCATGCCCATACCCTTCAACATCGAGTTTAGCAGGTTTTATATTGTTTATACACTTCATTTCTCCCCTCTTTAACCAACAAATCCCAAAACAAATCCACCAGCCAAGTAACCACTCAAGAACGTGGTCCTAACGTGGCAACTGAACTGCCAGGGCATTAGTGAAATTAGCAGTAGAATGGAAACTATTAAATTAGCGTTTTCAGAAAATTACTCGTAATTTACAACTAATAATATTGCAAGCCGCCCGGGTCGATGATGCGTTCCTGGCGTTCCGGGTTATCGACGTGCAACATAACCTCAAAATAAAAGCAAGAGCAATGTAAGAATTTTTCTGTTTATCTTCTTCGATGACACACTTGCCAATTGGATTTTTGCCACTGATTTTCATTCATTTTTCAGGAATTCTCGGGCCTCCAGGTGTCTACTGGTGCTCCAGCTGAAAAGAACAGAATTGTTGAAGTGTGAGGTCAACTTGGGAGAGCACCTGAGACTTCTGAGCAGTCGGCTTTATTGCAATGTGGACAGGAACAACAGTTGTTTGGGGAAGTCAATTAGGGGAGAGGGGAAAACAAAAGGTCTTCGGGCCAAGATAATTAATGAGTTCAAGGAAACAAAGAACAAAGTCGAGGAAATTATTGAGAGGGAAAATATATGGACTGTTCCAAATTTACTCTGTATTGGCAGAATTGTATCGACACCTTGTTTGAGTTACTTGATTGTTTCTCATGATTATCAGGTACTTTGTTGTTGTTATTTATTGATTTATTATTGCTAGGGCAAATTTTCCACGAATTTGCTGGGAAGAATGGCGGTCGGCTTTGTTTGGAATATTTTTCAATGGAATTTTAGGAAAACTCTTGTGTTCACTGAATTTATTCATTTCAATAGGTCGCCCTCTGGCTCCTGGGCTTCGCTGGGATAACGGACTTCGTCGACGGCTGGATAGCAAGGACGTGGACCTCCCAAGCGTCAAAATTGGGTAGCTTTTTGGATCCAATGGCTGACAAATTGCTCGTGGGCTCTTTGTTTTTGTCTTTGGCATGGGTGGAGCTTATCCCCATGCCCCTAACCGTCCTCGTACTCGTCAGGGATGTCAGTTTGATAGCTGCGGCCTCGTACATCAGATATCGCTCGTTGCCTCCACCCGTAAGCACCTTATAACAATTTTCTGTTGTAAAATGAGGGAAAATTACGACGAAAAATCATCAAAAACGTCTCGCTGTTACAGAAAACATTGACGAGATACTTTGACCCCACTCACGCCACAGTTCAACTGGCCCCCACGTTGACCAGTAAATTGAATACAGCAGTTCAATTATCCCTAGTCGCCAGTACTTTAGCAGCTCCAGTTTTCCACTTCGTTGATCATCCACTTCTCCAAGGGCTCTGCTATCTAACAGCTGTTACTACTGTCGCTGGTGGTATCAGTTATTTAATGTCAAAAAATACTTATAAATATCTCTCAACACGAAAACACTCGAAAAATACCCCACAATCGTGACAATACATTGTTAATTGTTATTGTTGTTTATTTTTGTGATAACTAAAATACTATGTACAAACTTCACATGAACAGAATCAATTATTTCAGTGACAAACGTGTGAAACTGGTGAAATCGATTTGTCTCCAGCCAGAGTATTCCAGGAATTTCTCGAAATCCAGTGGAGATATCGAGATTTTTGTAATAACATTTTTTGCAGATCTCAATGTCGTCTACGAAAAAGGTGTCTACAAAAATTTTGCTACTCGCGGTAGATTCCTAGATATTTAATGACAATTGAACAAACTCCATTGAACTCCAGATTTTTGGGGAAATCAGTGGTTCTATTGCCCCGAAGCTCTTCATTTGTCAATACGAAAGTAAATTTAAATGTAATAGGGTTGCGGGGGTTTGTACATCTCGTAGGCAAATTCTTCGGAGTGTTTGAGGTCACGTTGGACCCCAATGTAATCAATTTCGAGTTTGAAAGGGCCTGGTACTCCGGCGACGGTGATGCTGAGAGACCTCACTTCCCAGAGGCGCAGGGGGAATTGGATGTCCTGAATTCTTCCCCTGTTTGCCAGGTAGAATTTGGAAAAGGGGATCTTCACGTACTGCCAGTAGGGACCGCCCCGGGTGTACAGTGGGAAACAGTGAATGTCTGCCCACATGATGTCGTACTCGTTCTTTAAATGTATATTGAGCATGTAGCTGCGTCCATCGCCACGAACACGGAGGATCAGGTGAGAGTATGAGTGCCATTCGAAGGGCTTTTCCACCTTGAAAGGGCCACGACGGATCACTGACTTAACATTGCAGTAGCCGGCGCGATGGAGCAGGCCATCCTGGGGGACACGCGTGTCGACCGTTCCCGAGAATACGCCGCAGCCAGTGGGCGATAACGACAGTCTGGGCGTGAGGAGAAAAATTAATTATGAGTATCTGTACTTTCAAGAAGTACTCACGACCAGGCGAGCCCCACCCCTGGCTCTAAAAATGTTCTTCCCATTTTCTTTGCAATTCTCTAACCTGAATTCATCCGATTCTAATTAATTGAAGCAAGGGTTTACCTAGAGACCGAGAAGGAATGTCTACCAACAATACTTTCATCTTTATGGGCTCGTTATAAGTTTCCAAGGGTGAGTGCTCAGAGATTGACGCATTTGTCGTGGAATACTTTCCCCAATTTTTGCCAGCTTTATCAACACTTACGTTGCCTTGGAGTAGCCATGATTGTAGTCACTGTCACAGGTAACAACCCACTTGTCTAAGATCTTGGGGTCTCCATTGAAGCTGAATTGAACATCAACTTCCCCAGGGTATATCATCAGGTTTGGATCGGCGTTCAGATTATTCTTTATTTCTTCCTTCAATGCTTTGCATTCCTCGATCAGCTGGCCATACCCTCTGTATATTTTCTGGAAAACATTTGTCTTCTCCGGCTTGTAGTCTGATATATGAGGATAGCCATGCTTCTCGTCGACCTCGTGAAAGACTGCTAATTTTGGTGATGTGTGGAGGAGTCTCCAGTGGCTCTTGTGAATCACAAAATTGGACAAACGATTTATGCAAAAACGATTCACTGGATTCATTTTCGGCTTCAAGATGAGTATGACAGGGTTCTCAGCTGTTCTTGCACAACCAAAACGACATTTGTACAACAACAATAACAACACTTGTGGCTCCTAGTGCCTGGGAGCTCCTTTGGCCTCCCTAACCTCTCCACAACAAATCTAACCTCTCATTTCTAATGAATTTTTATCACGTGGAAAATCCTGTCCTCTTCATTAAACTAATAATAATAAAAATATCGTTTGATAATCATAATTAGGGGAGACTGGGATTAGAGAGGATATCTCGATGTCATCGGTGGAACAATCAGAAAATGCTGGCGGTGCTGGTGGTGTCGAGGAGCCCATTTTCCAGGACCTCAAGGCACTGGACCCAGATCAGCCTCCAGTGACTATTATCGAGAGTCTCTGCATGAATTGTGGAGAGAATGTAAGATTCTATAGATATTTTCAATAAACAAATTATTTGATTATGTTTCTAAACGTCGATCTATTGTTTTAGTTATTTTTTTAATTGAGTTCTATAGCGACAGGAGTTCTAGTGACGAATTGTGAGGGAAATAAAGCAATGAGGCTCATTAAAATTGGGTAATAATCCTTTTTTTTTATTCTAGGGCCTTACAAAATTACTCCTGACTAAAATTCCACACTACAAAGATATTATTCTAATGTCCTTCGAGTGTGAAAATTGTGGATTTAAGAATAATGAAATTCAGAATGGAGGAAAAATAAATGAAAAGGGAGTGAAAATAAAATTAGAAGTAATCGATAAGAGGGATCTGGACAGACAAGTCGTCAAATCTGACTACACAAGTATAACAATTCCAAAATTGAGCTTTGAAATTCCATCGCAATCGCAAAAAGGAGGTAAAGATAATAAAACATCTCCTGGGGATAAAATGTTCAGTTTATTCCGTAGTCCACAATTTATTACTTGTAAGTACCAAATTTTTGTTATTCAGAGATAACCACACTCGAGGGGATCATCGACAGGAGTATAAGAGGATTGGAGCAGGACCAGCCGAAGAGAAGCGAAGAGAATCCAGAGACAGCAGCTGAAATAGACCTATTCATATCAAAATTACGTTCTTTGAAATGCGTTGACGAGCCCTTTACCATTATTTTCCGAGACATCACCGGTGAGACACACGTGGAGAATCCGAATGGACTGGGCAAGGATCCCCAGTGCTCAGTGATTCCATTCACTAGGTCAGAGACGGAGAACAAAGTGCTGGGGGTATTTGAAGAGAACAATGACGAGCATCTTCTGAGGCCCATCGAGCCGGAGAGTTTTACACTGGAGGAATTGGAGGGCGAGGTTCTGACTTTTCCTACCAATTGCCCCAAGTGCAACGCTCCATGCGCGACAAATATGAAAATGACGAGTATCCTTTAAGACATAAAAAACAAACAAAAATCGTCCGCCATTTTGAGAGTTACAGACAAATTTAGTGAACAATTCTGCTGATTTTTTCTTCACTTTCTCAATTTTTTTAACAGAAAAAAATAGGCAATAATTGTCACAAGATTTTTCTTTGTGATTTTGGTTGAACAATTTTCCATTGACACAATTACTGTTTAGATATTCCACACTTCAAGGAAGTGGTGATAATGGCGACAACGTGTGACCGATGTGGAGAGAAAACGAATGAAGTGAAAAGTGGCCGTGGAATAGAGCCCCAGGGAATGAGAATGGAAGTCAAAGTGACTGGAAGAGAGGATTTCAGCAGAGATGTCTTGAAGTCTGAGACATGCTCGATGGAGATACCAGAATTGGAGTTGGAGGTGGGACCTGACGCCCTTGGAGGCCGTTTTACAACTGTAGAGGGGATTATTGCAGCAACGAAGGAGCAATTATTATCGAGTACTTCGTTTTGTGGCGATAGTGCTGATGAAACAGCCAAACAACGAATGGACGAGTTCATCTTGAAATTGGATCAAGTACTCAGGGGTAATCGCTCAGTGACAATTGTTCTCGATGATCCAGCGGGTAACAGTTACATTCAGAGCCTCGCGGACACCGGTTGCGACGATAAATTAAATATCACGAAATATGAGAGAAGCTTTCAACAGAATGAGGAGTTGGGAATTAATGATATGAGAGTTGAGAATTATGAGACAGATTGAGGGACATTAAACATTTAATTTGACTAATTTTACTCCAGTTTTCTTTCAATATTTCATCACTTCAATAATTTACCCGTCATTATCATCATTATCATCATCATTTGCTCATGGAGATTGAGGTGACAATTAGTTTATTGAACTAAATAAAAAGGGCGAATTATTCGAGACGCCTGAAAGAAGAAAATCATTTCATGATTGACTGTAATCGAGAGTTTACCAGAATTATTGAGGACTCACACGATGGGAACTCCATCCAACTTCTTCAATCTTGGAAGGCGCCTGGTGACCTGAGCCCTCCAGGACTCTGCATCCAAATTCTCGCAGATGGGGTTATTTGTTAAAATGAGTTCCTCGAGTTTTGGAATGTCCTGGAGCCGATTGAATTCAGCCCAGTCTTTCACGAGATTATTGCTCATGTAGAGGACCTTGAGGGCTTTGAATACATTGACACCTTTGATTTTCTCAATGAGGTTATAAGAGATCCACAGCTGCTCCAGGTGTCCTCCAATGGGCTCCAGTCCTGCGAAAGTCTTTATGTAATTTCGTCCCAGCGACAGGATTTTCAGGTTCCGGAGGGCCTCCAGGCCGGCGATTTTTTCAATCATATTCGTGGAGAGGGACAACTTCCTGGGAGGAAAATTTCATGATGAATCTTCGTTTTTTTTTTGGACAGACACCATCAACTGACTCGACATTAATCAGAATCGATAGACTATTGTCCATTCGCTCGATTGGCGGCCATTGGAACGATAAAATCACTTCTTTCGCCTCGCCAGGCGATTTTCCCGTTTGCTCTTCCCATTTTTTAATGGCCTCCTTGCAAGACGTGGGGGCCGTCTAGAAGGGCAATTATTTTATTACTTGGGGAACAGAACGAGCCAGGATGGCGAGGAGTTGATGATAAATATTGTGAACCATTTACCATCTCTTTATTAAACAAAAAAAGGCTTCTGACTTCTCGTGGAGACTGAAATAAATGAACAGCGGTAGCGGACATTTTCCATTCACTCCATCTCTGTTCTCTACTAATTCCAATTGTTCATTAATTAATTATTAATTACTGCTGACTATTTTATCAATCTCATCATCTCTCACCCCTCCAGTGAACCCCTCCACTGAATTTCACAAATTGCTCCCAAATCTAATTATAAAAATGTATTCACAATTATTTTTTCTGCAGATTTAACGCCCCATTTACAATAACAATTTGTTGTGTTCATCAACTGATGTTCCTCGGCTCGCCTATTTTGCAAAAATCAATCACGAGCTGGCGAAAAAAAATTGCCCAATGACGGCGGGTAAGCTTTGAAATTTTCCTGGTTAGAAGAACGCCGGTGAGGGGCGCTGGCGTCCCATCCGCCATTTTGGCCGACGACACCCAGCGGCCAATGGCGGCATTCGGCATTAATCGGAACGTACGTCGCCGACTCGCTGCTCGCCGTGGTGTCGGCTGACTGGCCACCGACTCTGATGTTTAGAAAGTTATTTATTTTTCTTTAATCCACATAAACCAATTATTAAAAATCCAATTCCCCCCAATTAATCTCACAGACTCATCCCGAAACAAAAATCTATTCCACAATTGTAACATACCACAGCCGTTTTTAGTCCGTCCGTTAGACTAGTGAAGTAAAAAAAAAAAACTGTGTGTGATTCAAAAAGCCTCCGTAAAACCGGTAATGCCATCACTCAATTAGAGATTTTTAATTAGAGGTGTCGAGATAATATAGACAGAAACAAAAAAATTATGCCAAATATACTGAAAAAGGACAAGGTGCGTTAATTACGTTAATATTCATAATAATTATAGAAAGGCGATGGGAAAAGGGGCTTTTTTTCTCACTCCCTCGCTGCTCTCTCTCTCTCTCTCTCTCTCTCTTTCTCTCTCTCTCGCTTCTTTTTTACCCCTTCCAGTTACTCTCGATATCTGTGGGCTGTTAGTATTTAACTTAGAAGAAACAAATGTGAAATTGCTGTGTTAGTTCAATCGCAAGCTAGCAGAATAACTAGATAACGCATTCAATGTAAATTGCGAAAAAAAATTGCTCCGGGAGTGGGTACAAAGGTTGGAGGGGGAGAATCAGAAGGAACACAAGCCCGGCAGCCGAAGTATACGTATCCTCTAATTCCCCACACACACACACACACACACGCTCGCGTCCAAATCTCGATCAACATCCAGCGGTTCTATCAAGAGAAAAGAAATTCAGCAATTGATTCCAGAATTAATCAACAGTTGGAGTTAATTGAGCACTTGAAATCTCGGAAGCTTCGAATTATTGAATATTTACCCTCGACGATCTGTTTACTACGTTCGCCAACATAAATTGTAGTAACAATTCGGGTATTATCGTCAGAATGAATACAATGGTATTGTTGAATTCTTCATTCACACTATCTGATTAGAGATTTTTTTGTTTTTATTTTGTGGTATTAGCTGGCTTTTTTGTTTAATCAGTCTGGTATATTTGGTTTGTGAAGTTTGTTTTTTGTTTGGTCAGGTCTTTCGGCCACTTATCTCGCACCTTTTTTTACGTTCCAGGAGTCGGGGAAGAGCAAGGAGAAGGGAAAAAATGGAAAGGATCCGGAGCATGGAGATGAGGTGAGGTTATGGAACTTGCATGGATCTAATTTATTTGTGTCTTCTTGGAGTATTTCTCGACTTCAGTTGACGATTTTTTTTTATCGGAATGTAATTTATGGAGGGGCTTTTTTCGGGTTTTATTGCGGCACACGCTCGGGGAGAGCCCAGCCAGGGTGCCTGATGTATGCGAGAAGGTTGGATTATTTTTTATATATTTAGTTTGGCCCTCACTAAATCATTCGTCCAAGAATACTGAGGCGAGCATTTTGAGGTTATATTGATCTGGCTTTGACAAGCCAAGAGTGACATTTCACCCTGTGCGCTCGATATTTGGCTGAAAAAAAATCATCTGTCACAGAAATTCATGGAATACTTCAATTTTCTTTATTTAGACCGCCTCTTGAGCCCTTGGGGAGGCCTAAAAAATGCAAAATACGAGGGAATATCAGATGATTAACTAGAATATTCTGTTGGTATTCTCCGAGTTATTTTTATGGCTGTAGAATTGTGGACAAGAAAATTCCTAGTTTCAGCCTCTCCATTTTCTGCAATAAAACCAGACAAAGAAGACCTCAGGCATGACTTTATGGTCCCTCATAATTATTTACCCAAGAATTATTGCATAACATGAGCAATTACGTACATTGGAGATACATTATATTATTTTGTTACAATTGATACTGTTTTATCCGTCGAGTTAAATTGTTGGCTCGATGCAGAGAAATACAGCTAGAGCTCACTGCAAAGCTAACGATTATGACCTTTATTTTTGACTTTTCTCCATTATCAAAATGACAATTCTAACCCAGGATAACCCTTCCATTTTTCTTCTGAGAATTAACTGTCTCGTAGGCATCCTAACAATGCCATTTTAATTCTCGCGAAGAATCCGAAAATGTCCCGAATTCTTTCCCCACTCGATCAATGAAAAATTCTGGTGACGTCGAAGTCAATGTAATGATCCATTTGTTCGATTGAAAAGAAAAAAGAGAATCCTATAAACAAGGAACCACATCTCCACCCCTCCTGAGCTGGTGAAAAACTCGGGGTATCTATTTTGAGGATTGTGTAAATAGAAAGCATGCCAATAATATATGCCAGTGCATTCCTTGCAGCCCACGCGTATAAATTTTTCTCTCCATTTATTTACTTTTTTATAATACTAACAATATATTTGTATCGGTGTATATGTACTGGACAATACAGCTATTATTCCAGGAGAAGGTACCGTTACCCAATGAGACGATGGCTATTGGAATTTACGTTGGGCCGGGTGGCTCGTGTAATGACAAAATTTTGTCTTGGGAAAAACGAGTGATTCTTTTACCACTTATCCGTGTATCATTTTGACGTAACTACGCAATACATATCTCAGGGCCGCTGAGTGATCAAGTGAATGCCACCGAGTGTGAGTGAGTGTGAGAAGATATTCAACTTGAGTGCCGCGACAAGTGCAGTTATATTCGATGCCCACTGGGTCTCGTGTTGGTGGTAACAAGTGGAATGGATCGGCGATCAATTTATCAGCGAGGAATTGCAGTTGTTTAATCTCCTCAGTATCGCTAACGAGTGATTAGGGATTTTTTTTTATTATTACATTCTGACATGTTTCGGCCGTTATTTTATGCTCGGACTGTCGCAAAATTGTCTGGACTATTTTCTCGTGTTGTTTTTGCTTTTGGGAAGGGGCTTTTTGTGGGGCCAATGAGGCTGTCAATTTCGTGACAAAAAAAAATGAATAAATAAAACGGTTTCATCACTATTCGACATATGCAATGACAATCATTCTCACTTCGTGCCACCGGCAGATCTCTCGCCAAAACGTGTCGCAATTTATTCGATTCGTGATCATGAGCGTGATAGTCATTTTTATTATCATCGTTAGTGCCTGCCAACGACCTTGGTGCAATTCTGCAGGAAGAGAAGGAATAAGGGCAGTCACTTATGGATTCAGTGGTTTCTCCAATCCATCCGGTCGTCTCGTTTGATCGGAAAAATACTGACTCTGGAGGGGGGCAAACGCGAGTGAAGTGAAGTGCAACGAGAAATAAATAGTGGATCTGTTATGAATTGTTTGAGGAGTAATTTGGTGATTATTATTTTGTGGTGATTTATTATTACTGAGGAACACTGGGAGACAAGATGCAGACTTTCAGTAATCTTGCATTTGGAAATGTTTTCAAGAAAAAGGCAGGACACTTGATTATTGTCAGCAATTTGTGGTTCTTTCAAGCCTTGAATTTCACTTTTTTTTTTTGGCTTTTTCAACAATCATGGGCTTTGAATGATTTTTTGCCGTCGAGTGAGGGAGAAAAAATAAGAAAAATATAAGTCGAGATGTCGTTAATGTAATTTATTCTCTTGGGAGAAAAAAAAAGATGGTTTGTTTGTCGTTATTGCCTGAAGAAGATTAATCATCAATAATATTACACACATCGGCATGCATAAGAGATATGATAAAATGTCTAATGTCTCGTTAGTCTGAAAGGAATTATGTCAATTTTGAGCTGTAGCGAAGTGGAAAAATTATCCAAGTCCTTAGCTGTCCAGTTGTCCATTGAGAATTAATTTAATTAGCTGATTAGTTTTGAGATCTTAATTAATGTTTATTGTTCATTAGATTTTGGGCATTGGATTTTTTTAGAATTGTTTTTTATTGGGATTGACGTGGACAAAGTTGTAATGATAAAGAACTGGACATGCCAAAAATTATTTGACAACGTTTTTGTTCATGGCAATTATAATTCTTCATAATTATTCGCTTTTATTGCAGAATAATAAAGCCGCAGGCGGTTCTCCGGGTGGCAGTACACCGCCACCTCCGACACTCATCAACAAGATCAAATATCAACCTGGTGGGCCTGTCATTAAGAAGGACAAGCGCCAGAGCAGCTCCAGATTCAATATATCGAAGAATCGTGAATTGCAAAAATTGGCACCTTTAGCAGGTGAGCCAGGGAGTTACAACGTTCTATTTATTCCTCCCAATAATCTAAAAAAATTACAATTGCCAACTGATTGCGAGTAATTAGTCCCCAATGAGCCATTAATTAACAATTCTTGAGTATCCAAAAAATTCCCGAGTCAATGTTTGTCCTAGAAAACTAGCAGACAATGAAAATTGCCAAATTGTGGAATTAATTTAGTCTGGCTTTCTAAATTGTTCAATTTTGTCACTGTTGGAATCTTATACTTCAATAACTTCATCTTGCACATACACAAACACGCGCGTGCACATCTCATGAGAATATTATCATCGCACGCCTACGTCAGCGACTATCGATTATTTCACCGGCTTGCGCAGCCGCATTTGGCCTCATATTTTCCAACCAGTTCTGTTTCTCCGGACATTCCCTGGCACTTCTTGTCAACCAACGTAAACAGTTTCCTAGAACGCATATCGTTTGTATAAAATTTATATATATTGAGATTTATTGAAAAATCCTCTCAGTTGTCTCTCCCGCCGCCTCTGGCTTTTCCTTATTTTTGTTGGATCCGAGTGGAGAGGATTGTCTTGTTGAGTCCACTCGCTAAATCTAAAATTTGTGACAATTATACAGAATTCATTAGACCAGTTCATTGATTTTCACCGAGGCATTTGGCACTCGAGCTTTTGCAATTAATGATTTCACTGATGGCTGGCCATCAGTAATTAATCAACGAAAAATTGAATGACTCTGTGATGGAATCAGGGGCTGTGGCCCCAGTCTGATAATCAGAAAAAAAAATTCTCTGATCGTATATTATGGTTCACGTTGGGGGTATGAGCCCCTCACTGGGTAGTGGTCTTCCAAAGAGTCCAAGTTTCCATCAGGGATTGGCATTCGCTGCTGTACTTAATCAAGATAATAACAAACAGTGTCAGCCGCTGTCAGCCCTTCACTATCAGCCACTGCAACCCTTGCTCATTGGTAAATGACTCGTAATTAATGGACGACGAAATTTCACGCGAGACCATTTATTTTTTTCTACACAATCGCTTTTGGGATCTTGTTAAATTGAAGTGTTTTGGGGTTTTAATGTCTGATTGTTTATGATTAACGCCGTTACTTGACATTGACAGAGGCCCAACAGCCCAGCGAGAGGGAGGAACTCTTCATTCAGAAGCTCCGGCAGTGTTGTGTACTGTTTGACTTTGAGTCGGATCCACTCTCCGATTTAAAATGGAAGGAAGTCAAACGAGGTGCTCTGTTGGAGATGGTGGAGTATGTCACGAAGAACAAGGGTGTTATCACCGAATCCATTTACCCGGAGGCCGTGAACATGGTCAGTTGATGTCAACGGATTTGTTCATAACGAGAGTCAATCGTTTTTATTCTTAAAACATTTTGACTAACATTTTGACTAACATTCTTCAAAAATAATCTCTAAATCATCGATACAGAGTGTTGAAATCGCTGCACTGGGGATTATTCATTGGTCATTTGATTTTTCCAGTTTGCCGTGAATTTATTTCGAACTCTCCCACCGTCTTCCAATCCAAATGGCGCGGAATTCGATCCCGAGGAGGACGAGCCAACCCTGGAGGCAGCCTGGCCCCATCTACAACTCGTCTACGAGTTTTTCCTTCGTTTACTCGAGTCCCAAGACTTTCAGCCGACAATTGCAAAACGCTACATCGATCACAAATTTGTATTGCAATTGTTAGAGCTATTTGACTCGGAAGATCCACGGGAGAGAGATTTTTTGAAGACAACTTTACACAGAATTTATGGAAAATTTTTGGGCCTCAGGGCGTACATTAGAAAACAAATAAATAATGTGTTTTATCGATTTATTTATGAAACTGAGCATCATAATGGCATTGCCGAGCTGCTGGAGATACTCGGAAGTATTATCAATGGATTTGCTCTGCCTCTCAAAGAGGAGCATAAAATATTTCTACTCAAAGTTTTATTACCACTGCACAAAGCCAAGTCACTATCTGTTTATCATCCTCAATTGGCTTATTGCGTTGTCCAATTTCTCGAGAAGGATCCTAATTTAACTGAGCAAGTGATTAAAAATCTACTGAAATATTGGCCAAAAACACATTCACCAAAGGAGGTAATGTTCCTTAATGAACTTGAGGAGATACTCGATGTCATTGAGCCTGCTGAATTTCAAAAAGTCATGGATCCACTCTTCAGGCAATTGGCTAAATGCGTCTCCTCACCCCATTTCCAGGTATGTCAATCATTCTCCAACTCTGTACACCACAAATTACCATAAATCATCTTTCATTTTATTCTCATAATCAGGTCGCCGAGAGAACATTGTATTACTGGAACAATGAATACATAATGTCTCTGATAGCCGACAATTATTCCTTCATTTTACCGATAATGTATCCTGCATTATACAAAAATTCACGCAATCACTGGAATAAAACAATTCACGGATTGATATATAATGCGTTGAAACGCCTTATGGAGATGAATCAAAAAGTGTTCGACGAGTGCACACAACAGTATACTCAGGTAGATCAGCTGTTATGTATTTTTACTTACGAAGCGAGTGATTAGAACTTTTTATGAATGAGGTAATGATTTTTTTGAACGTTGGATGCGTGAATATTTACTGTCAACAATGATTGTCGATTCAAGTGATTAATTATTCATTCAATCAGTTGATTTGTTGATTATTTAATTGATTATTAATTCAAGGATCGACAGAAGGAGAAGCGTATGATGAAAAATCGCGACGATGCGTGGAGCAAAGTTGAGCTGCTCGCAATGAGACATCCCAATTATAATCTGATGATTCAGAGTGGCCAAAGCACCGAAAATCATCAATTACAGCATTTGGATAGTCCACCATTGGATGACGATAATGATAATGATGCTATTCCACTGACACTGGAAAAAATTGAAGCAAGAGCCAATGAGGTACTGGTGAAATGTTTTTTTTTATGTTTCTGCTGTTTGGAGGATTATTTGTTGTCTAATAATTATTATTGACTTGAGTTTATCGTGTTATTTGTTGTTTCAGGCCAAGAAAATGACAAATACAAATAAAGTTAAGCCCCTGTTACGAAGAAAGAGTGAATTACCACAAGACTCATACACAATGCGTGCTTTATCAGATCATAAGCGTGCAGATGAGTATCTCGTAACACCACCAGATCCCAACAACTGCTAGTCCCTGCCAAATTTCCACTCGATCAATCCCCCTCATTTGTAACAAATATCCCAGGGTCTAAATATTGTATTCTGTTTCTCAAAAGCGATGCCTTCAGAGCCCAGCATAAAGTGATCATACTGGAAAATATATAAAAAAAAATATATCTGAATTATTGATTTGCTTGACACCAGATACCAATTGACCATTTTTCATAGTAAATTGTGTACATAGACTGTCTCCTTATTGTCGACTCTTGTTGTTTATTGGGAGAGAGTGGACAATATATATATATTTTTCTTCTCATTTTCTCTTGTTTTTTTTTTCTCTTTCACACGTGAAAATAAGGAAAATTATAAACACAGACGTGTTCGGTATATTCGGTTCTTTTTTTTTCTTTCTGATTATATTTTCATGATAATTGTACAATTGTCGTGGCGACGCGCACTTTTCCGTCAATTTTTCAAAGCTGAGTGACAAATTATTGAGATAATCCCACAGCCGATTAATAACTTTATGATAATGGCTAGATTATTTTCTTTTAATGGAGAGAGAGTTATACAGAAATTCCTCAGAGAGCAAAATCGACTGCCTCGTACATTGATATTTGTAATGCGACAATTTTTTTAGCCGAGTAATATCAATAGCTAAATTACCCAAGTAAAATCAATGTAACATTACCTCCCCCTCCCCCCCCTCCGCCCCCTGAATTAATCTCTATTGAGTACACTCTCAAGAGTCGTTGACATAAACTACGAGAAATAATTATCATAAAAAAAATACAACTGTTACGTGAAAGTTGTAAATAATCAAGATGAATTGCTTGAAAATTAAATGTCATGTTCACTAGAAAAAGAAAAAAAAATCACACTCACTCTTTCGTTGTTGAGACAAAATGATAATGTCGTGTAACTCTTTACGCTGCTGGTAAGCTGTTACGTTACTATTGATAAGGATTAAAAAAAAAAAATCTTGTTGGTGAGAGGATAATGGTAAGCAAGCTGATATATTGATTGGTTGAAATTCGAGACTTTGTTTGGGCAAACAAATGATAAATAATTAAACAGGCCCCCCAATTTGCATAGTCATTATATATTTCCTGAGCGTTGATTCGTAGTAATCGGATTCTCATTGAGCATTGTAATTATGGAATTGTGGAATTAATAAAATGACAAGGAAAGGAGACGTGAATGCCGAAAGAAAATGAATTAAAAATTATGAAGAACATTGAGAGGCAGGAATTTTTAGACTTTCGAGCTTAATAAATAGTTGCAATCAAGTGTATAGCAGTACAATTAGACAGTGGTTTTGGCTAACAATCGGTGAACATTACCGTCATCTTCATGGAGGATTGAGAATTTTGGTTGAGTGAGTGTGGGCATGCCGGGAGGAGTGCTTTGTAATCTAGAAAGAGTAGGAAAATTCTGTAGACGGGAATGGCAAGAGATTTTATTCAAATCCAGCTCTGGCCTTTATTTGAGAAATATATGAACAAAAAGTAATTGAGAATGGAATTTGGAATGATTTTTTTAATTTCTTTGTAAGTGGCTTCAAGCCGAGGAAGTAATAGTCACTAATTACTCTCGCAAATTGTAAATATCATGTTAATGCGCGGAGATATGCCTTAATTGCACTCATTCGTCTGCCAATCGAGCGAATCGAGTCCATCATTTGGCAGATATTGGGAGGGATTGGCTTCGTAGGCGTCACCAGTGTTCGATTAAAATTATCACTCAATTGATTTTCTAATTATTCCCATTTCTCAAACAATTCTCAATGCGCAAACCACTGATGTGTATGTTATAAAAATGACTAGCATGTACGATTCCGTCGAAAAAAAAAAACAAAAAAAAATACAATACCACAAACTGGAGGTGAACAAACAATATAGTAGTTGAATGCCAAAGCAATATGTGTGCGAGTGGAAAATAATTGTATTTTTTTTTATGTTGAAGAACAAAAAAAACGTGAAGTAACAATACACTTGTCATGTTTCTTTACATTTTTATACACGTGAATATTCATTGCTCTAGTGATAACATTAGCGAGAGCAGATGTCAGAGATAACAAGAATTATGGAGACGATTAAATCGCCGGTACAATCGTAGCTTAGCGAGTGAATATAATTATTGAACTCTGTGTGCCCGATTCGCTGTGATTTTTGCCAAAATTACATTCGACGGAGATTGAAAACTCCTCACTCGCACGTAATCGCGTATTTTTGGGAAAGATAAAATTACAATATTCAAGTAGATGAGAATAATGCATGAAGAGCATTAGGATAGACTCGCCCACAATTTTTATTTTAAACAAACTGAAAAGAAAAGAATCGGTGAATTTTTGAAAAAACTCCCCTCGCTCTCTCTCTCTCTGTCTCCCTTCTCTTATCGTTTCCGACGATTGTTTTTTTATCAATATGGAATTAATTATTGAATTGATTCGTCAAAGTTTATAATTTAAGAGCAACGATTAAAATATTTTGTAATTGGTTTTTATATAGTTGTATAGCTATGAATAATAAAAATTCAGATGGAGTCGTGAGAGAAATGACTTTTATTCACTTCGCATTATTAAAATAGGGGCCAACGGACTGGGAAAATTATAAAATATCTGTCTATTACTGCATTAATATTCTGAAGATACGGACTATTGCGTCAGTCAATTACTCCGTAAGCTGTAGAAACATCACGCGCATTCTCAGTTAATTAACTCAATCGATTTGAATTACTCTAGCGGTTTGTTATCACAAAACGTGGAAACGTTTGACCTCAGATACTAATTGATCGATTGATTCTAAACATATTATGTGTTTGCTTATTGAGGTTTCAGAGGGGAGGGCTAGAGCTAGAGAGAGAGAGCGAGACAGAGAGTGAGAGAGGGAGAGGAATACCAATGGAATGAATTATTTCACTGGCTGTCAGGGGCTCAACCCTGGATATGAGTTGACGAATTATTGATCCTTTAGACCTGTACACAAAATACAATCTGTAAATCACGTGCGATGAGGTAAAGAGTGTCTGCATGATTCTCATAATTATCCGAGTCTGTACGAAAATAAATGTACCAAGTGACGAGGTTGAGGAAAAAAAAAATAGATATAATATCTGTTGGTGACTGGAGATGAAGTTGTAATTTCGCACCCTAAAGGACCTCAGAGTGTCCTCCAATGTTTCGCTGTGAGAAAAAGAGAGATGAGAAGAAGGCGCACGAGAGCGAGAGAGAGAGAGAGAGGAGAGAGGAGAGAGAGGAGTTGTAGTGTCCCGGACGGGGATTTTGGACAATACGACAAAAAGCTAGGAATCCGTGGATCGTTTAATTCCGCTCCGGATGTTGCAGTTGCTTCCGAGGTACTTCTCGGTTGTAAGATTTATTAATCATTTTCCCTGGGCTCAATTCTCTCCTCTCCCTCTGTCCTTTTACCCTGCCATGTATTCAGTGCACGTATACATGTACAGAGGAAATGGCAAGAGATGGCTCCTTGGAAATTTCAAGCCGAGGTCCATCTGCATAATTCTCTTTCCTTTTCCTCGCGCAAATGTTGATTCTCCCACTTCTACCACCCACCCTCACCAGCCCATCTGGCTCACTGATGAGTCGTAACAATTCTTGACAATGTCAAAATTCTTTATAACAATTATTGACAAACTATTCAATTCTAGCGAGTGCACACGTTTCGGGTAATGCTGTTATTAGGTACCGCAAACACTGGAATATATATTATATATTGTATATTGGGGGGGGGGGGGCTGGGATGCAGCGGTGGAACTCGGTGTATTCCGGATATCCCGTTGCCGTGACCCGAAGGGAAAACGTAGAGTTTGTATTCGACTCTGGCCTCTATCTTACTCTAGACTGCACGCTAACTCGTACTTTGGTGAGTAGCACCAGCCACATTTGCCAGTTTCCGCAGGCAATTCCCGTTGGCCACCTCATCGTCAGAGCTTCCGGGCTCACTCGTTTGTACTGGTCTTCATTAATTTTTTTTTTTCGTCTTTATTTTCGTAAGACGCGGCTCAAGGGGTACGTGAGATTTTGGGGGATTGGTTCATTGGGAGATTGAATGTCAATAAAACGCTCGTCGGGGGTTGGGAATGTCCTCCGGAGAATGACCCGGCATCTGGGAATTTGTTGATCTCGTCGAGAATTTTTTTAATAATTTTTACGTGTGCGAGACACGGGAATTTTCGGCGCGGACAATTGTAACGGGAATTTAAGTCAATTGTAGCTCAACAGATTTATCTGGCTTCGGGTGGTCCTGTTTGGGATGAGGAGAATTTTTTCGTCGGTTTTTCGATTATCATTAGACCCCGGGGACAAAAACTGAGTAAATACTGACGTCCACTGAGTCTCAGTCCATTCTCATCAACTTGAGGTGTGATTTGCTGTTTGAATGGATGCACCGATGAGTTGCGGACGGAGGGAAGAAGTTTAACGGCAATCGATGGCGTGTCACCCTCGCCTACCAAACGCGAGATTACCACGTAATTGAATGAACTCTGCACGATCGTCTATTAGCCATACGCCGTGTAACGTACGTGTCTAGATGGCGAGTCTATATACGTTACGGAGGCCGGTTGGCTTTAGTCTATCCCTTGATAGCTATCAACTATCCTCTCTCACCTCAAATGAATAATAGACTCGATCTGTTCATGGGAGATGGAATTCAGGACAGTTGCGCGCTGTTAAATCTTGCTGGCTACCATCAAAGGGTTCACATCGAGGAGGGGAATTTTTATGGCTTTCCGCATTCTTAGGATGTCAGATTAAACCACTGGATGGGATTTGGAATACGTGGGACGTTGGGATTGTTCTCAATTTTTTATAAATCAAAAAATTTTCATTACAAATCGACAAGCCTGATTAATCAGCCGGTGCTCGTCCATTTTTTGCTGACAAGTTTTTTTTAATAAGAGCAAATGTTAACAAAGACCGCGACAAAGTCAAATAAATATTTCAATTACAAAAATCAATAGTTTTAAATCGGGTTCTACTCACACTTTAAGTACAATCGACGAGCAATGGCTAGTATATGGATGGAATGTTTGTTTACATGAATTTGGGGGGGTACTGGGCGAAGGAAAATCAAAACAAAAGGTGTCCGAGGTAAGGGACTTTGGTAAACACTGGCCGGGGTTGTAGGTAGTCTGTTGGCTTGGGGCTCAGTTTCCCGAGGAACGGGCAGTGAACTGGTGAATTGTAGACAATAAGTGTTACGGGTGAACGTTAAATTGAAATTTGTGAATTGTGATGAGGTGAAAAATTGTTTCCAAGTGCCAGAGGAGTTGGATGGCTTGGCTGTTGGGAAAATTAGTGGCTCAGTTTTAACAGCATCTTTGTGTTTTTCCTAGTCTGCCGATGTGTTAACAGACAGCACCACTTCCACGCCGTGGGTCCTGGGCCATGCAGGAAGCGGTGAGGTAAGTGATATTTTATAGCCCGTAACTGACCTAATTATTTCCGATAATTTCGGTTTCTTTATGTTTGCAATCGCACGGTAGGAGGGAAATTTTTTTTTTAATTATAATGTGGGGCGGGCGTGACTCTTCTAAGTATTTACAATACTTAGAAACCTTAGGAACCTTACAAGCCTCAAAAACTAGGATGAATAAAATTGTTTTACGGGATTAAATTGCGAAAATAGAATATATTTATTTAATTTTGACCTGGAGAGACTCTCAAACTTAAAATATCACAAGTACTGTCAAGATTTTTGGTGATATTGTACTTCTCTCCTTGAGATTAGTACTCCATTTGTTGTATTTAATCGGCAAAGATTAAGCGTCTAAGGAGGAGTTCGTTAATTATAAAAGGGCGGCCCAACGGCTTATGCTTTAGAGCTTACCATTGTAATTATTAAGTAATTACCTAGCGGAGGTCCTTCCCATTATCTCAATGATTATCTCGTCTCATGACTAGATTTTCTCTCACTGACATCCGCGGCTTTTAGTCCGGCCCTTGCTCGCCAGTAAAACGGGAGTTAAAAAAAAAATTGCTCTAGAATTTTTAATACACGTTATCACAGCCATACATCAACATCTGCGACCATCAGCGGAAGTAGGAAATACGTCGCGTCGAAAAAAAAAAGGCACATGGATACCATCGAAAGTTTGTTCGGAGTTTGTCCGCTTGTCTCTTTTGTTGTTCTCGCCACAAGTACCCACGAGTTATACGAGATTTCACGGAGCGCACCGTCTGCCCCTAACGATTATTACCGTCCGACCTCTTGCCAATTCCGTTTGACCTTCGTCGCTGCCATATCGTACCACAGATATACCGAGAATCCCCAGGAATTGTCGATTGGAAAAGCCAACCCCCGTCCCCCCCCGAAACTTGAAATTTCATTAAATCATTTATTGTGAGTCTCGATTGCCTACGATTGATAAATGAAAATTGATATTTCCCTGGGTTACGGAGCTTTTGGGGCTTTGCTACGTTTTTTCAATGTATTTTTTAATTCAACGTCGAGGGAGTGTCGTCTCTGCTCGCCCTCGCTCATTATTTTTCGCCAGTCAAACAAATCCTCGAAGGGATTTTTCTCAAGGTGCTTGAGGGTTGCGCTACTAATTTTCATGTATTCTTTGAGAATTGTTTCTCTGTCCTCCGGAGTTTGCTGGATTGAAAATGATAAGATGAGGGATTAATTTTTATTCAAGGCCGGGGGCTTAATTATTTTTTTTCTCGATGATTAAGGGATGAATGATTACTTCGGCTTTTACGCGCTCCATGAGAGCCTCCAATTTTTCTCGCTCATGTGCCGCTTGAAATTGAGAGTCTTGGCTAGTCGAGTAATTGTCTCGCTTATCGTCTCGCTCGGGAAATAAAAAAGTCACTGTTTCCTCGAATATTTCATTTTTTTTCAGCAAAGTTTCGGCGACTCGTCTCTTCTTAAGTTTTGCCTCCTTACGCAATTTGAGTACTGGAGCTTGTCTTTTATCAAGATCGTCGGCCTTTAGACCCTTCTTCTCGAGAATGATCTGCTGCATTCGCTTCAGCTCCATCGAGTTCCAGCGATTTTTCGCTTCTTCAATAAATTGTTCAGGTTTACGTTTCTGAGTGAGGAAAAGAAGAAAGCGATTGAGGTGGGAGAGAGAGAGGGAGAGAGAAAAAAGTAATTTCTTTAACGAAAGTAGTCTTTTGAAGAAGTGCACGAGGGCCCTTTTACCGCTTGCGTCAAGCCGATTTTCTCAGTCGTTTCGGCCATTTCCGCGTGATCCTTTTCTTCCGTCTTCTCCTTCGTTTTGTTCTCTTCTCGTTGTAGTCTTTGTTTTTTTATATTCTGGTAATTCTTCTCACTCCAAGAACTCTGCCACTCGTGAAATTCACGGATCTGATTGAGGGGAGTCGTAATAGTCGCGTTAAAAAATTGAAAACAATTTTTTAAACAAATTTCCTACTCAGGAAATGTGGACTTAGACTGGGGTAAAATGGAACATCTTTGATGGACGATAACTCGGGATTGGTAGGGTGAAATTTAATGATCTTGCGTTCATTTTAAAGCCCGGATTTTCAGCTTCAATGGGACATTTTTTTATTCAATTTCACTCGGCCAAACCCGAGTTATTGATCATTGAAAATGAGGAATTTTGCGACAGTCTCTCAATAGCTCCTGATGCTCAGACCCTGTCGACTTCTCGATCCACAAATGATCTCATCCACTTGACATGGCTCGCCTCGAAGAGCAAGAGGCTCGCTGGTGCGAAGAAGATCCTCATAGCCCCGTTGTAGTCGCAAAATGCCACACACTGAGGATTCAGGTAGAGCTCGTGAGTGTAGATACCAGTTATCATTTGTCCAGACAGGCTCTGGGTGAAGCAGGCCTCGTGACTCTTCACGACGAGATCCCAGATTTCTATGGTGCCGTCAGCACGTGCCAATATTACAACCGTAGGGCGAGATGTGCCCCAGGAGCACGCAGTGTACCTGCAAAATTTGCCCAATTATTCTTCAGTGGCTACCAAAATCCTCTGGTACCCATTAAAAAAAAGTCCGACAATTGTCAGTAGGTCATTTTTTTTATCCAGACTTGGTTGACGAAATTATCAGACTGAATTGTCCAAAATAATTCTGTGATCTTGATAAACTCTAATCATCGATCTTCAATTAGGACTCCCACAGGTCGGAAATTGGATTTCGTTGGAGTGAACAAATTATTTTAGCTCGTCTTAGTAATTAGACAAATAAAATCAATTTCTCTGCCATAAGAACAATATAAATAAATTAGGGGAGTTTATACCACTCACCGGACTGTCGATCTCTTCATAAAAACAGGTTCTGAAAAGTCCTCTCTCCAGACGGCGAATGCCTTACCACCAACAGTGACAATGACATCTGATAAATATTTAGATCTGACCGAGTGAGTGACGGGTCCATCATGAATCAGTGAGTTCCGCCATATCCAGCTGGCGACTTCACGATTCCCAGCTAAACTATTAGCAAACTCAGAGCCATCCCACGTGACAGTGCCCACATCGCCCTCTAGTGTCCCAATGAATATGATGTTCGCCATTTTGGAGTGTCCTCCCGCCATTTTGTGGCTGTAATATTTTCTTGTGGTGATGTCAGTGCTCTTGGAGAACGGCTCGACCTGGATCTTCTCTGGTATCGTTACGCAGATGCTCATGGTGGTGATGGCGACTCGACGCTCCTCCTCCGGGTGTTTAATCATGAGCAGGTAAATTGGCGTGAGGACATCATCGAGGGCTTGGAGCGGTGATATCGATTGCTTCACTGCCTCAGCTGGGTAGACTGGACCCTTCCTCTTCCTCTGGTCAACCTGGCCAGCGGGATCAGCACTCGTTTGCACTCTATCCACGAGATAATGTTAACTTTTGAATGAGGACAGAGGAAAAATAGGAAATTGGTGTGGGGTTGTCAGGGGGGGACCTGACAAATTGGCAGCCGGAGCAAATGGACTTGCCGACCTCAAATCCCAGAAGGCCACTGTGCCATCCTCGCTGGACGTTACGAATTGCCAACCGAGCTCTTTGCCATCTGGATCTGGCTCCACCAGGTCAACAAATCTTCCGTTTTCACCGATTCTCGTGTGTGTGGGTAGCCAAATAATTTGGGTTATCGGGGACTTTTGACTTGATTGAATTGATGACATTGCTGTGGGGTGAAGGGTCAGGTGGCCCGATGGCTCCTTCAGCCATTGCATTAGACTCTTGAGGACTGCCCCTGATTTAGACTGCTCCGGGGTGACAGCCGTCACTGCCTCCACTCTCTCAATTTCTCCGGTTATCTGCCAAATTGCTATCTACATTTTGACAACAGAATTTGTTTATTTATTTTTTAACACTCGATTATTGTCAGGGCATTAACAGTATTTTTATTGCTCGCACGGGGTACCTGGCCATTCCGACAGCCACCAATTACTAGGTTACCATCGAGTGGTCTGATGGAGATTGTCGTCACCTCGCGAAAACTCTGGAGAATTAATTTTGGCTTCAGGCAGTCGTCGAAGGACCAGATCAAAATGTAATTGTCTCCTTGGCAAGCTTTTAAAATCTACAAATTTCACAATTTTATTTCCATTCCTCAGACTTTGTTAACAAAAAACAAAGTGACAAAAACGAAATTATAATGGACGTAATAAATACTTGATCCTCATGGCTGCCACCGGCTCCAGACAGATTTTGACTTTTTGAGTGGTCAGTGTAAGTGGCCACAGCAACTCCAGTCCACAGTGGATGCCAGCAGAGATCATTAATAACTTTGTCTCTAGTTATCTCGATATTGTGGTAATTCTGGAATTCCTCGTAGACAACGGCCACTGGTATCTGGCGATCTCGATCGTCTCGGGATAATTTTTTGCACTCGTCTGAGTGAATGTCCCAGGCGGTGTTTGTCAATACCTGCAGATTAAATTGTCGAGTGATTGTTGTTATGAGGGGTGGGGTTCGCTTTCCTCAAGGAGTTTCATACTTTGTCGCATATGTCGTGTGCACGTGTACGCAGGAGTTTCTGAATAGCTCGCGTCTCTTCTTCATTGTAGGCCCTTGTATTGATCGGTTTGTTGTGATTGTCGCTGTATTGAAACCAAGAGTTGAGGGCTTTTTCACATGACGTTTGAATTTTTTTAGTGTAAGTATGGGGGTTTGTATCGTCGCCACGAGACACCAGTCTCTTGGTTATTACATTGTTGAATGTCTGCCGGCGAGTTACGAGCTCTACGTAACTGTCTCTCTGATCATCCGCATTACGATCCACGAGTGTAATGGGAGCTTTGAAAAAATCCCTCTTCACAACGATCTACGGGAGAGTTACTTTATACTGGGGATGTGTAGGAGGGTAGTCTAAGCGAAATGAGACAATCACTCATTTCCGATTTTTTTTTTCGCGTCGGGGGGATCTCGCAAAAAATTTCCCTCCAATTTTTCATATTTCAATTTCTATTCGTTTAAGTCTGCCTCTTTATTTACCCAGCGGCAATTTTTCGGTTATGCCTGGATCCTCGTTACGAATTTTTTTAGAATTGAAATAATTGTCTCTCAAACGCCGAAAAAATCGGTGATCTCGTTGGGTTCGGTTTTTAGCGGTTTAATAATTATTTTTAGAAGACTATTTTAGGTGGGGATGGTTAATTGAATTTTTAAATACCTCGCTCTGAAAAAGAGGTCTTGTGTTGACAATTGTCGACTCGTCGATATTTTTACTGCTTCCCAGATCCACCCAGGGGCTGGCCTCTCTGAAGACCGCATTTTTCACTCGATTCTCCTGATGATTTCTCAATGATTCGATACGATTGACAATAATTTTGCGACTGTCTTCGGTGAGGCAAATGTAAAATTCGGGATTATTTGCTCGGTTTGGCGCTAGACCGATGAGCATGGTCTCATTGGGATAATTAAATATTTCATCTCTTATTGCAATGAAGTCACTGCTCTCAACGTGAAGATCCAAATTGTCCTCTATTATTTCTTTTTTCACGAACATCCAGGGATATTCAGTTGTGACATTCTCACCAATTTCACAGCCGATTATTTTCTGGGTCAGCTCGGACAACTGAATTCTCACCATTCCCTCAATTTCCTGTGGCCAATGTATTTCTAATTTTTTTTTATTCTCCCCTCAGACCATTTTTTTTATTACATTCCCATTGTATCAGACATTTTTCTCACCGTGGAATAGACGGGATTGAGAATCGCCTCCTCATCACTCGATCTCTCCTCGAATTCACCAATTTTATTCCACTCATCTGCAGCTGAAAATTCTCTCGATGACTCAATTATCTCATCATATCCAGGGCTGGAGGAAAAATATCAGTTATCAATGTGAGTTTTTACCTTCCCACTCAACTCCCCCATCATCCTCAGCCTCATCAACGTAGCTTTCCATGGTTACGAGAGCAGATGAGACTCACGGAACAGAAACAAAACTAATGACTTATCGTCAGTTGTTAATACTTCCAATTTTCGATTTTTTCAAAGACAAAAAAAAAAAACATTGTCACCTGGACAATGCATGCGTGGTGGTACGGGGACGAGTGGAGGCCATCAAAAACAAATCAAAAGCAGAAGTGGTGAGGCTGCGACAAGGGTTTTCACCAGTGCAAACGTACAATCCTGCAATCAAATGAAGTTCGAGCTACTTCATTTGACGTGTGGATTCAAGTGTCTCTTGTTGTATGTCAAAGTAACTGCTATTAACTCTCTCATGTCTGTCGTATTGTTTTTTTTTCTCTTCAAAAACAAGCGAGAGGTGCAAAACAAAACGGGGGGGGGGGGGGGGGGGGAGACGGGGGGGCAAGTCGCGAGAAAAAAAAATTTTTTTTCGTGCGAAAAGAATTCTTTCTTTTGCATTAGAATGTCTTGGATTTAAGACTGAATTTTTTGGAGGAATCAATCAGTCCAACTGGACTTCAGTTGATCGGTATAAAATTTCTTGGATAAAGTTCTCCACGAATAGAATTTTTTCCTCTACCAGTGATTTTACGCGGGAGGCGAGAGGCGAAAACTGAAATGACAATGGCCTTTGAAAAAGTGGGAAAAAGGACTTATGGGGACGGGCGTGGTTGTCCTGACATGGCCAGAAACAAAATAAATTCAGCATCGACGGTAAATAACATACGGTTAAACCGGTGAATGGTGGCGGGAGGGTAGCCTTGGGTAAATAAACCAGTGTAAGAGTAGGAAAGACAAGATTCAGGACCACCAAAACCGCATATAACATGGCTTGCCCATTTACTGCTCCCCCTCAATTTCCCTCTCGCGCTGTCGCTCTCTCTCCTAGTTTGCATGTCATCTCAATGCCTTCTATGTCGTTTCGCAAAAGCGAATTCTAGATTTTTTTTTTATATATATTTTTGGGTGATATTGTGACTCATGGCACATCAAACGTAAATCGTTTTTGTTCCAATGCGTGAATGATTTTTTTTTTTCTTTTTGCTGGCCTCCAATTTTTAGTCCTTTTTCCCCCCTTTCTCCGTTTTTATACCACGTCGACCAGTTGTCGTTTATCTGTGTCAGCATGTCAATCATCCGGCCCGTTTCTGTACAATTCGTTTATTAAAAGAGCGGCCAATTCCATCGACATACACATTGGCAAACTTGACGGATTTTTATTGACGGGAGCCTCTGTACGAAAGCGTATAAGTATTTTTTTCTTTTTCTTTTTTTGATCATTCCGAAATAGTTGGATTGCCGATGATATTTTTTGGAGGGAGTGATGGCGACCGCTGGTTATTAGATTATTAATAAGAATAGGGGAATAATAATGACATTAGTAATCGCTTTTCTTCTAGATTATTCAGGCTTTATCATCGAAATGTTACATTTCTTATCGCGCAATTAAATAATCAACGAGAGAACGGAAGTTTCATCGGTTAGTGAAGTAGAATTGATTAACTAGAGTGGAAGTATTTAAAAATTAACAGTCAATAATTACATCATTGAACTGGGCCATAAGAAAACTTCCAATTCAACATCTTCAATTATTTAAAAAAAAATGGCTTTACTCACTCCCATTGATAAATTCCATTGACAAACCATTTGATACCCCTCTCAATTTTTTCATCCGTTCAATTCCTCGATAAAATTAACTCTCCGATAATTTAAATTCAATTAATTCCTAAGCAGCCGACGCTTTTCATTTCTGAATACTAAAATAATCACCGACTGCCGGAATATTTTATCACCAAGTTAAACTAAATCGGAACAGCATCGGTGAAATAATTTTTAAAAAAATGTTCCCAAAATTTCTTTTCAATCTCCCGAATAATAAAAAACAAAAATGGGGTTGAAAAAAAAATCTCGAAATCCATCGTCTCCTGTTGTAAAATAATTCGAGATGAGCCAGTGTGAGGTGTTAATGTGATCAGTTGAGTTAAAAAGGGTGAATAAAAATGGGTACGTGTTGGGGGGGAGGGTAGATTGGAAGCGGGCGCGCGGACGTGGCCGATTACTTATTAGCGTCCAGTGGGTGTGTATGGGATCAAGTTAACGAGGGTACGATGTGGTGACGGCGGGGGCGTTACGGATATAGTGAGAGACTAGGATCGGGGGGGAAGGGGGGTTGAGAGGAGAGACGAGGGGGTTGGAAGAGTCGCTGTGATTAGAGGGTTGCTCACAGATGGATGAACGGACGCTTGGTTAATTTTCAATTATCCGTGGAGGGCTCTGCTTTATACTGAGGGAAAGGGAAAGGCAATGGGAATTCGTCGTTCAACCCCATCCCCTCTCACCCTCACCCAGAGGCAGTAGAAACGCGAATGGATTACCACATACGATACTCCAGATCGGCCACAAACTCCGGCCCCCCTCCCCGTGCGCGCGAGCGCGCGCGCCCGCGCGCGCCTATACACCCCTTCGTGCAATTCACTTTCCGAGATACGAGCCACATACTCTGTACTTTGCCCATTACCTGTATGAAGCCCCAGGCCAACTGATCAGCGTTATTCTGATCGAGCACTAATACAGTCACGCATGTTTGCGGCTAATTAATTTACACTACAATATTCCATCAGATATATTAATCTCGCAGCGGTTCTGGTAATGTTTGGGGATTTATTGGACTGTCTCTTAATTTACGCGGATTTTTTTTTTGCGCGGGGGGGGGGGGGTTTATATTTTTTAATTAATTTTTGGAGAGAGAATTCGGATGTCGGTATATCGGTTGGAATTTCGTGGCTAATGGTTCGGCGGACAATTGTATCGAATTTATGAAAAATTTTTGCTCCATTTGTTGAATTTCTTGTTTCAATGGCATTTTTGGTTGTAGAGAGAATTATTAAAATTTTTTTGGGCTTTCTTTTCTCGGGGAAAATAAATGCAATGGAAAGTAGGGGGGGAAATGTTTTGGATCAGTGGGGTCGGAGGAGTTCGGGGGGAAAATAATTCATTAGGGATGGCTTGTGTGGAAAAAATGAATTCGAAATGAACAGATAATAATGGAATTGTTTACGAAATTAGCCGGGTTTTGCTACTAATTTTTTTTTTAACGAGCAAGTGCTACTCAGGATTGTGAATTCAATTATCATTCTGGTGCGTGCAATGGGTGAATCAGTGCGAATGGGGGAGCATAAGATGGGGGGGGGGGGGGGATGCAATTAGTTTTTTGCGATGGGCGATAGTTTGCCCGGCATTTCAAAGTAAAATTCTTCCGAGAATTGAATGTCAGTCAGCTGGGACGTTCATTAGTTTTTTCGGACAGTCTCGGGTTGTTCAATGTTGACTATCATTTTCTCTTCTAGTCACCATTCCACACCCCCCGCCCCTCGCTTTTGTCCCTAACTTTAAGGTATTTCATTCATCACTAGTTTCCACCAGTGACACCGTTATCCCTGATAAAGTAGTACATAAATGTTTCAGAGGGACATTTCCATTTGCCATCAATGTGGCTTTTCCTTGCAATGGGTTACGACTAATAAAAACCCACTGTTTTCCTCCTTGATATTCTCAGAATTTGCAAGTAACAAACTGAAGAAAGAACTTGTCTCCATGTTTTATTTATGACGAGAAAAAAAATATTCTCTCCCCCCCCCCCTCATTTTTTTTTACATTTTTTACCTTGACTTATATTTCCAACGGTCTCCCTGAGAACACGAGTTTTATCTTTCCGGAGTTTTAAAATTCAACGATTGACAAAATCCCTGAACATCGGAGGGAAAAGAAAAATTCCCAAACACTTGTTCAGGACAACCAGACGTCCCAGAACTCCAGTCGTAAAATTCTCGTTAAATTCCGTCGCTGAATTTAAGCCAGAAGACCTGATTGGCAAGGTCATATTCTCCTCGAGCCTGAAAAAGGCAACAGTTCTGATTATTAAAATCATTTTCAACTGCTGAATTAATCCCCCAAGACCTAGAAATTTTCCTGGGGCCTGAATCCGTCAGTCATGAGCTCCTGCAGCCGTCGCCGCCTGTCATAAGTCACCGCGAGGTCTTCCCAAGTCGTTAAACGTCAAGAGACAAAAAAAAAAATGAGGGACGATTATCGCTTGAAATTAGCCAGTGACAGGGCCGATTGTGATTGATGAGAAAAAAAATCTCTCTCTGTTGTTTTCCGCCTCAACTGGAAATTATCATTTCAATAATTTTATCGATAATCCCAGTTTATACACTCACCGATTCACCAGCTCCAGAGGCCCCAGCACGCGCTAGGAATTCTAGTCATTGTACATTGTCTAATAAATGACAAAGGATGCATTCCAGCGTTATTGGTAGAAAGTCGGGCAGAAGGGGCTACACTACAGACGAATGAATGAAGAGAGAATGCCGAAGAGTCAGTAGACAATAACAAAATAGCAAAGAAATATTCGCTGAGGGAATACGAGCAAATACTAACTCGCGCAATGTCGATGGCATTTTGTGGACGCGGTTGCGATAGAAATGCTCGTGCGAGCAAGTGCTCATTGTCCTCGTCGGTAAAATGTTGCGGAATACCTCCCTCAAGATGTTTCCACATCAATGGACGGCCTCCAAAGTGTTCATTGACACAGCTGGAACTCTTTTCAGTATTTTTTTTTTCTGCCCATCCCCCAGTGTCTCCATCACCGGGAGCCTCTGGCTTCGATACACAAATTGCCAGAGCTCATTGTACCTCATTGATAATGTCAATTACGGGGTGGGGGAGGGGGGGAGGCGAGCCGGGTAAAATTCCAAACGTTTCATTCAATCTCATTACAATCTTCTGGATATGAACGCTTCGTTGTGTCCTGTAGTAATGGGTGAGAATTGCAGGCTCTCTCCGGTTTCCCTAGTGCCGCTTTGAATTATTTATGTAATTAGGGACAGTAGGTGGGTATCTCATCCGTCTGTCTGTCTCTACCAACCTCTCGTTGGCCAATTTCTACTACAGTCGACGATAATACGTGTCACACTGGTCTAAAGGTGAACGGGGGAGGGATAGATGGCCGAATAATTTTCTATTTTTTAAAGTTAAATTGTACTATTATCTGTTTTATCAATTTTTTTTTTTTCTAATTTAATTCTGAAGAACGGGAATAGTACAAGAGGAGCTGTTGAATGCTCAGTTAGAAATATAAATTGTTTTAGTGAATCGTTAAAAAAATGTAAAAAGCAGGGAAACTGGCGCTCAGTGTACTCAGACCTTGGATCGTAACGAGAGGGCTAATTTTGTAATTGTAAAACGGGAAATGTATTTAGACACTTGGGGGCGGGGGGGGGGGGGGGGGGGGGGGGGGGGGGAAGTACAAGGTGGGGGGGTTGGGGGGGGGGTCCCGACAGCACGG
>JAPYZM010000033.1:0-72971 GCA_030522845.1 Psyttalia concolor | reverse complement strand
AATTTTTTTAAACTTATTTATGAAGTGTTACCTTCTGGATCCTTTTCAATATAAACATCTATGAGTGGTTAATATTTGAATTAATAAAGGAATATTACATGGGATAATCATCAATTCGCATTGGTCACTGAATCGGTATCTTCCGGTTATTTAGGGAAACTATTGGTTATCCATCAGTTCGTTTCCTTGAAGTGTTTCAAATTTTAGTGCATGAAACCAAATGTTCAGCGAATTTTATGGTTGAGCGAATTCTCCCTCTATCCACATTTTCAGTACATTAACAATTCAAAAAAAATGATTTCTGAATTCTCAAAATACTCTACAATTTTCCAATTATTTCGATTCTCACTTTCTCGAAAATTTTGCATCGTTTGGAGAATAAATTGCGACAACCTATTTACCCTTTTTTGAGAAACACAATCTTTAATTAAAAAAACATACCTTCTTCATAATTCAGCAATAAATTAATTCCAAACAATTTATCTCCAAAAATATCTCCCTCGAAATCATAAATTCTGTAATCTACTGGAAATATATCTTTCGACCCCACTAACTCCATTCAAAATTCAAAGAGATTTAATCTCCAATCAACCACTTTCAGAAATTGATTTCCATCAGCGAATTATTTTTATTTTCCTGTTTATAACCCAAAACTTGCTCTCCACCCTCCAGTCTAACATTTTCATGTCTGTATTGTATGTGACAATGAACGCTCGTCGATACACTGAATTAACACCGAATACAGATAATCTATTGTTGGATACATAAGAATGAACGCCATGTGCAAGCAGTCCAGCCTACCCCAATCTGTGATTTTTATGGTGTAGGGGCTCTGGGGGCTCCTATAGAGGCACACTTCTGGATAAACTAGTGGAGGTAGAAAAAAAGAAAGCGGGGGGATAAGGTATGAGACAGTGGAGGCCCTACATAGAGACTGAAATAGAGACATTTGTCAATGCAGACCCGTTGTCGATGGCCAGGGTATCCACTCCACGTGGATATATCCCACTCTAGGCTGCCAACTAGCTACGTACAGAACCCTCTGATTTATTATACCGATTGTCATTACTGTGGAGATAAAACCGGCTGCCCGGCCAAATGTGACCCGACGTTAAGGGGTTTTTTTTCGGGCATTGTCAAAGTGTGATAATTCGATGCCTCCAGGCATCTATACTGATATTAGGCCTTTATTCTTTTGCATTATCCTCTTAACGCTGGACTCCATCACTCTGGAAATGAAAAAATCTACTCTATTGACACGGTTTTTTTTCCTCCATTTCTGTGGATTGTAAAATTGGCAATTCTAATTACATTATTTTTACACTTTAATTGCAGCCGGAATTTTGATTACGACAGTTGAAAATTACATGGTCGATGCTATGGAGAGCTCGTTTTAGAAATTTCCATTATTCCGACTATTCTTCAGGAACTTAATTTTAATGAAGGCCTAAGTAATGTTTTAAGGGGACTCATATGAATTTGGTTTCTCATGATATTTCGGGAGACATTTTTTGACAGCGCCGGATGACATTAGCTCTTTATCGATTTTTAAAACATGTATTCAGAATTTTTTAGTCATTACATTACGGAAAAATTGCATGATATGATGGCACAAACGATATGATAATGGATATTAAATTCAACTGCATTTTTGGTTCGATTTCGAAGAAAATTGCGCACAATGAGTGAAAAATTTGTATACTTATTGAATTTTGTATTATGAGTCAAATTAGTATATGTTGATACCAGTGCGACGGGGTGGAAATGAGTGGGAAGTACGCGGCCCAAGGTGAAGCCGAGGGTTACCAATAGGAGGACTTGCCCCCACGTCGCAAATATCCCGTCGCAAAGTTTATCCGAACTATGTTTTTGTTAGTGATATTCAGCGAGTGGGGAAATGTGTCATTTTTCGTTTCCTAGTAAACGAAAAGGCACTCTTCAATAGGAGCTGGTTTTTTTCAATCCTTTGGGATGAGAAAAACTTCAAATCCTCACATGAAATATCATGCATCATAGAAGATCAAGACAATGTTGCCAAACATTTGGAAAATTCAAGAGGAAACGAGAATGATATTGTTGAACACTTTTTTGGTTACGGTATAATAAACCAATTAGCAAGGAATTTTGGGATATTGCTGTCTCTCTATGTAACAAAATATCGCGTAAAAATGGAGGTACATTTTAGGTGAGAGAAATGAGAAATGAGAGCGCCTTGTCGTCTTTCACTGCGATGAAGTTCCCTTTGAGAGTATAATGAGGAGGAATAGAGTTCTCACATCACTGCACACCAAGAGATGTCGAATTATAAACCAGTAACAATGTAATACTTGAATTTCTTTTACCATTGCCACGGGTAATGAATCTATTTACGAGGAGTGAATATATTCACTTGCATTTGTAGTATTATCATATGAGTGCTCCTAATCATAGACAAATTAAGAGAACAATTTGTTTTTAAGGTCAAGGCAATATCAATTTTCTCATTCAGTCCATCAGCGGTCTGGATTTTTTTCTGCAATTCAAGGTATAGTTAATTATTTTGCCGTGCTAATGTTTCAATTCATCATTATCTAAATTTATTATTCACTGGTTTACTCCAATAAGAGATAGTAAAATTAGAGGCCAATGAACGATCACCTTTTCCTAAAAAAATAACCCAAGTTAAACGATCAATCAATGACTAATAAATTCATGCCAGCAATACAAAATGTAATTACCGTAAATTTGAAGAGATTTCTCTCATAATCGTCAACTAATAGCTCTAAGAAGATTTGTGTTGAGTGAATGGATTAGGTAGTCATGAAATTATCAAGAATCACGCGATTGCATCTATCTTCCTGTTCAACTTAATTATATCAGACGTACATCATTCCACATTTTTCACCGCGCAAATGAAATATATAAACGATCACATTCTACTGATAATGGGGAGGTAAGCCGGAAGAACCAGTTGATGTTCCATTGACCAGGTATGATATGAAATATAGATTACAATTTTCTGAGGTGAAACGAAAAAATAAGCGAAACGATCAGTTGAAAAAAAGAATGAAAAAACAAGAAATGCATGGGTTGTGAGAGGTAATACAGAGCCGTTATTGAGAGGTGTGTATATCGATGCGCCTGTGTCCCTGCTTTATAGACTCGTATCGGCTTGTTATTTATACGTTAAGAACGCGAATGTAGTACATATATTCTGTTCATATTGAGAGAGCAAGAGAGCGACGATTAACTGCACATCCGTTTTAACCAAAGTGTTGTGTGTAGCGGGAATATGTGCGCACCACTAAATGATTAATTGTTTCGTGGTTCTCGGGTTTATTTCATATTCATATTTAAAAATACAATCTACGTCAATTACAGGATGGCTACCTCACTTACACTGCCAGTATAGACTGTCAATTGTGGGTTGAGTAAATTGGAATGAGTGAGAATGACGAGAGAAAAGAGACGCTTGCTTTCAATTGTGGGGGTTGAAAAATCCTTTGAATCGAGGGGTCTCGTTCTCAATTGCAAAGAGTAGGTGAATGTGTGTCGTTTGCATGGAGCAATGCAGCTGCATTCATTCAATGCGTTTGGCGAAACAAGTCACAAGCGCGAAGTGGAAGTGTCCGTCGTTTGATAACTGTTCATTATTGCAAGTAGTCTTGGGTCGACCTATTTTGACTTTGCCGGTTCATTATTTCGGTTCATCTTCAGAAGTCTCCACTCGGCGTAAGCATGTCCTCATTTCTGCGATCAACAACAGTACCTGACGAGTGAATTCAAACCATGAATTTGCAGGAAGCGATGTGGAAAGACATCATTACCAGTATACTGATAATGAATATTTTTTTTCGTAACATCACAATTAGGCTGCATGAAAGTAAATTGTCAGGGACTGTTGACTAGTGATTTTCGGTAATATAGTAGGGCTCCCTTTGATGCGGTGAGAAAATCATTCTCTGAGTTTGCTATCAATTATCATGAAATAATTTTTCGGACAAAAGTTCTCATTTTGAAATTTCACAGTTTTTCAACTGATACTTTCGAAAAATCCAACTTTAAACTTAAATTTGCTCAAGGGCTATACTTCATCCACTGTAAAACATAAGAATGGAAATTTTGAAAAATCTATGCAACCCCACTCCATCTGGAATCTCCTCTCTTCTCCTCTCTCAAAACCGCAATTTCTCGAGACCCACGACTTCGAAACATCGACTGGTAAGCCGTGGAGAGGGGAGAGGGGGGTGAAGGCTACAACTCCCATGGCTGCAATAAACCGCTGTCTTGTGCACTCTATAACAACGCCCAGTAGCACTATAAACGCATGCTTCCTTGCGACTCGTTACATATGTAGCGAGCATACTCCATTCCAGAAAACGTGAGTATTCCCAGTGGAATATTTTTTATTAAAAAATTGATCAGAGCTTTCTCCAGCAGCAGAGTTACAGAGTTACCAGCTAAAAAAGAGCAAAATTCAATTTTGAATAATGTATAAAGTATCATGTTCGAAGTTGAGAAGTATTGAGACGTATTCAGTCGAAAATTGTGAGATTTATGAGGGATGGAAATCGAAAGCTGTAGTCTCAGAGGTGGACTTCTGCAACAAGGTGAGTGGACGATGAACTGAGAAAGAATCATAGGAGACAACGACGGGCTTGGTGCGCGTTTCATCACTTTTTATCGTAGAAACCTCGTGAACTGGGAATCAAATAATAATTTATGAATGAATGGAGATTCCATGTTGCATATACCATCTAGCGCGCAACTCTTGCCTCTACTCGTTCTCCTCCTTGTATTATCATAATGGCCATTGCCAAGCATAGTCATAATCAACCGCTCGACCCCCCCCCCCCGCGCTATTTTTGTCTCACTCCCTCTCTCTTTTACCCGTTACATCTACCTCTTATGCCACGACTTTATGTGTGGCTCGAGGAAACGCGTTTTACCCAAGTGGCCCGTGCAAAAAGTGGCACACGTTTCTGGCTGGCTCTAAATACGAAGTTAAACAGCGAGGAAGGGGGTGGATCCATCATTTTAAAGACCAAAAATAACATAAATTTTTGCGTTCCAAGTTTATTGAACGTGATTATACGAATTTAGTGAGCTAATATGTTCCAAAGAGCTTGACGACTGGTTGAATGACTTGAGCATGCATTATTATATAAAGATTAAGGCCAACTGTGGCTTCCTTTTCAATTACGCAAATTACACATGACGAGGTACTGTAATAATTTATTCAAGTGAATATTAAAAATGTCGAAAAACTTAATTTTTATTTGTCATTCTCGTCATTATAAGAAGCACAAAAAAATATATACATTTACGAATGTAATTTGCATTAACGTGTGACGAGAGGTGAGTAAGTTTCGGTGGAGAGGGGAGGGGCGGGCGGGGAGAAGTGCTGAGGCGATTTGGGAACGACTCTATATACGCATTTGAACGTGCCGGGGTCTTTCTTGCCTTGTCCTTTTGCTTGCCGCCGGAATCGGCGAATGGTAGAATCGTTGAATTGCGACTTCATTAGCCACGAGGTTTACGCTTGCCGTAATTTGGACATTCGAAGAAGAAGAGAGAGAGAGAGAGAGAGATTTGAGAGTGGCAAAGAGAAGATTGTGTAGAGAAGCAAGGGGGGCGATGGGGGATGTGAGGACTTTTGGGAGGCACTCGCAGGCGCGCCGCTCCAAAAAGCAACAGGCTTGTCGACAAAAGAATGATCAGAGCGACGAGAAGACGATCATCGGTAAGAAAGAAAGAAGGAGAAGTAGAAGAACGCGGCAGTTGTGGGGAGTGAGTTTGCCAGGGAAGGGAGAGTCAGCCACACGGCAAGCTCACAAACTATCGGAGTGAATGCCTGTGGATGCATACAGTTGAATAAATGTGTGTGCGAAGTACGGTCGAAGGATGCCGAGGCAGAGCGAGGAATGAAAAAGCGAAGAAAAAATTAGCCAGCAGGCCCTTGGCAGATCGCACGCCAATGGAGCAGGAGAGAACTTCTTCGTATCTCAGTAGCAGCCCTCTTCTCCTCTTTCCTCTACAACGCGATTTCTCTTGCGCACTGTAGACGTGCAAGAGGCTGGATTGTATATACAGTGCGTGTCGCGAACACTGTCAGGAAATCTCGGAATACCAACGGGCCAGCGACCGCTCTACAACGCACCTTTTTTTCACTTTTGCTCGGTGTACATACAGATCCCATCCCCCTTCACCCCTCTTCCTGATTCCCTCATACTGCAGAAAAAAATCGGGCATCAATGAAAAGCGAGATAAAAAAACAATCGCCGATAAAACGATTGTTTCGATTATTTTTATGTTTCACTTAGCCGCATGTTTACCTTTGGAATTTTTATGCAAAGAGAGGAAAAAATTGAAATGGCAGAAGAGGAGAAGGAATAAAAATACATGAGCGTGGGAGAATAAAAAAGTTTTTCATCGAAATTCAATTTCCGGTACATGCGACTACGCTGGGGCCATAACAACCACGCTACCAGTTGGAGGCATTTCTCCCTATGCGACACTCGATTCCCGCCTTAGTACTAGCGCGGGCCGGTCTCGTCTTCAAACTGAATTTCTCACTGCGTTTCGACAAAAGTGCTTTTTTATATCTAAGGAAAATCTCATTCCCATTTGGCCAATACCAAGCTACATGGTATTGGCCAAATGTATGGGTAAGGTCTTCTACGTCAAATGAATCAATCACTCACCCCTAGCTTTTTGGAAATTGATGGCGATTTTTTCTATCAGTCAATTTTCAACACACTCTCACTTATAACTGAAGAACTTCTCTTGAGATCATCATCTGATTCTGGATGTATTTTAGTTTTTATTATTTCTTCTTGAAAAACTATGGATAAAACAATAACTAATTAAAAAACTTTAACGATATAATAAACAAAAATTGTTTATTATATTCTGGCATAAAAAAGGGAAAATTTGGAAGAAGTAATAAAAATGTGATGAAAAAACTCGAGTTACTAAAGACACAAAATATATCTCTAATCCAAGCTGCGCAAAAAATCGGAAAAAAAGGAGAGAGTGGTTTTCAAGCACTGAAATCGAAGGAAAAATGGCCGTCAATTTCCAAAAGCCCAAGGATTAGCAGTTGATTCATTTTACATGGAATACCGTGAATGTAAGCATAGTACAGAAGTACTGCTGAAGGTTGGACGAGGGGCGATAGGTTACTGGGTGAAGGAATTTCACCGCTAAATCAACTGACATGTGCCTTCGAAGAAAACAATTTCTCTGTAGCTATTTTCTACCGTGAATTGACTTGGTTGGCGGATACATGTGTATTATGATACACGATGCGCGTCGATCCGTACGTCCGCTGGTTGGAGACTGGCCTCTGCCTCTTGCGACCGCTCCCTGTTCCGGAGGAATTGAGTGACTGGATTACAGCGATCCTTTATACCTCAATTATCATACCGTCGGCTGGCTACATCATTTTTTTTGGCTTATCGAATAGTGAAGAGATAAAACATGAATGAGGTGTGGGATAAAAAAATCAACATCTCTAACAGCTTCATTTCATTTCCACATTCCTAGGGGCATCGATTTCACATTCTTCACTATCCCCAACGACACCAAATACTTATGAAAATAAATAAATACCAGATTCATTGTAACTCATTCATTATTGATCAAACGCGGAAATAAATTAAATATCAGATGATCGCAGATGATAAAAATCTCTCCAGATATATGTAAACCCGACAAAACTCACACGATCTCACTTCAAACTCTCGTTTTGATGGAGAAATATTCCTTTAGAGCCTTCTGCTCTTCTCTTTTTTTCTGCGTGTACACATGTCGTTTTCTCTGGAAAAAGCTTTTACGAAATTTGCGCTGTTATTTTTTCGAGTCGTCGTGTCAGTCTAAAGGCAAACCATCCAATATTTGCCGGTCGTGTTTGCGCGGGTAGCCTTGATCTGTCGCGTTTTACTACGCCGCTTTTTACCAACAGCTCCACCCATTTTTCTCATCTATCTTCATATTGCATTTCATTTATCCTACGGAATTCCTCCGTACAAACATTTATTTCACTAATGGCTGATACGATTTCAAGAGAATTTATCTATCCATTTTCCCCATCCAACTTCTCAACTCCAGAAAATATGGGAGGATCTGTAAAAATTATTGAAAAAATGAGAGAGAAGGAATGAGGAAGATTTATTCAATGGATTCCAAATGAGAAATGTTAAAAATAGTTTTGAATTACAATTTGAATTCTGAAATTCAATGGAATGAGTTAATTTCTTTATCCAACCGTGTGTTAAATGCGATTATGAAGTGCCTGTTGGAGGTAGGGTGCACGGAAAACCGGAGGGAGAACGTTGAATAACGTTGAGTTATTCTACGATAATAAAAAATTGAATGCCACCACTCATCACACCCCGTGCCTGTCTACTAAAGATACCATTTTAATCTCTTCAGCTGTTCTAGTTATCGACTCACTATAATATCAAACATTCACAAGGCAATTTAGTTTTAATTCGGTCAAACCAATCGTGAATTTCGTTATTGAATAGTATTTTTTCAAAGGAATTTGAATGGTCCGCAAAAATTTTAAAAGGTTAGACCTAGCAAATACTTTTTTTCTATAGAATGCTACATCACTGATAATATTTATCGTTGTCTAACATCACTGTGAACTCGTTATTTCTTCTAATTAGTAATCATAATTTTTTATTATATTTGGGCTCAATCAAAATTGATACAATGAATGAATAATTGTGTACAAAAGAGGATAAATTACTCAGCGATTCAATTAACAAAAGGAACAGCTCGACAATACTTCAAGTGAAAATAATCAAAGAAATGACAGCAAAATCCCCCTTGCCAGAAGCAAGATCAATATATTCCACGCCTTTGTCACAAGAATAACTCTTTTATCTTAGTCCAGATTTATCCCCTCTCTGTGCTCACCTCTCCATGCAAATGTTCGAATGCTCCCGAGGGTATGATATTACAGTTCTGTCCTGGAAGCCATTTTTTAATATCGAGAACAGTTGCCCGATCACGCTTTTCAAGTCATCTCCTTCGTCGCTCAATCCCCACCCTCGCCAACCAGTTTTCCACTCCTTTATTTCTTCCTCAATAATGGGTTGGAGCCCATGGTATCCTTGCGCCTGGCCGAATATCAATTTCTGTTGTCAGCATTTCCTAATCAGTCCCGCATTGGGGGCTACTACAATCACCGCTAGATCCGCCAACCGATGAGTACACGGCTTTTCCCCCGCACAAGAAACCTTGTTTTGATTTCAATTAATCACAGAACGCGCCACTCATCAGTAGATGAGTTCAATCCATTGTCATCCACTGGTAGAGATAATTCCTATGGAATGCTTACCACCCATTGCGGATGATATAGAGAAAATTAGTTACTTCTTGGCTGATGGTGGATTATATACAAAACCAGACAATCTTTTCATCCGCGGCTGGTGGAGTCCATGAAATATCGAGAAAAGAATTGAAGTAGTCAACAGGAGGGAGGTTGGGTTGATGTACAGAAAGCGCGCGTGGCTGTCTCGATAATGGCACAAGGGAGTGAGAGCGTACTCGGCACAATAGAAACAACAGACGCTCCAGCCGCGATTGTCTCCAAAACCAGATGGGAAAGGAGAGAGACTTGGAATCTTCTTCGTTCACTCGCCGATGTGCCAGGTATATAACTGGGGTTGGCGCTTTGATTAGCGTCTTCCACACACCCTTCAACCACTTTACTTCGTCTCGACAGATATAATGACACCATTGAAACTATTCACCAATAGGGAAGGCAAGGAAAACAATAAGAGGGTAAGACTTTCTCTTTTTGTCTACAGGCAATGAAGAATCTTCTACATCGTGTATTTTTTAGTCTTTCCACTGAATTTTTAAGAAAATGTTGAGATAGTTTTTCATTAGGAACTTATTTCCAATTTAATGTGTTCCTTCGTGCAAAGCCTGAAAATAACTCGAAGTAATTTAATAATTCAATCAAAGGAAAATACGTAGTTGATCCCTAGTTTTAATTTCGCGTTACTGAAGCAAATTGAAAAGAAATAAATCTTTTAAACCTATAAACAATCACTTCCATGGATTATTCATTACGTGCTTTATACAATGAAAATACAGTTGGCACTTTCTCATTCTCACCCACATTACACTTGAATCATCTTCCCCCGTCTAGACTTTTCGAATAGAGAAGAAAATGAAAACAATCGGATCATAGAGATTCATCTTTTTCTCTATACCGGTAATGGAAAATCTTCTATATCGTATCTATTTTTCATTCTCTCCATTGGGAGAACAGCCAAATTCAGGGGACACTCCTTTCATGGGTTTGCAAAAAAGTGTTGAGATAGCTTCGTATTTTCGTACTTTTTGTCTCAGCTGAATGTGCTCTTTCATGCTCAGCCAGTAAACAGTCCCACGAACAGTGGAAGAGGCAAAATTTATGCTACTCGCTCATTCTTGTCGTGCTTTGTATGCGTCCCCCTATGAGAGAAGTACCAGGCAAACCCAGCGTGCTCATACGCCGCTATGGCATCATCCAGGCACCTGTCTCGCGGGATTCTCGGATTTCGAATTCTGGGCTTCAGCCACCCAACTTCCTCCATCTCTCTCCCAACCCTTTTACACTGTTTCGTATACACGTTTGCTTATCGTCAACGCGTTACCGTGGACTTGCACTCATGTCGTCGGGTGGTGTTTCACCAGGTTGATGTATACGGTTGCACTATTCCCGTGGTAGTAGTCTTTAGACATTTCCCGAGCGCCCATTTTGTTGCTGCTTAGAATTGTGGATAGTGGAAGGGATCAAGTGAAGTGTTTGCACGGAGCAATTTGGAGGGATGGGGCAATAGGAGAAACTTTTCGTTGGGTATTTGGCAGAAGAACGGAATGTTAACATCAGCTATTTTCTATTACTTTACATTGAGAAAAAATATAATTTTGCTCGTCAAATAGTCTTCCGACCACTAAAACGATGATTTATACACAAAATCTAGGTTTACATTTTTTTGTAAAGAATATTCGGTTGGCAAGATTAGATTTTTTTCTCAGTCTATCGTACTGTTTTTTTTTACAGGATTTTGATTTTAAATGAATAACGTTACAATCATCAAGTGAAATGGAAATTTCTTTAAAATTCTTTCCTACATTCTATCTATGGCCTTTGGTAATACTATTGCCTCCATGAACACCATGAAAACGACGCCGGAACGTGCAGAAGCAAGAAAAAACCCTCAATTTGTATATATTTTTCTTAATAAAGACATGCATACATTAATTTTGTAAACCCCAGGCGTTAATTTATGTTCCGCCAAGCGTAAAGCAATCCTCTGGTGTTTGGTGTCGCTGTAATTAACCCATTTTCCAAAATATTGATATTCCGTGGCCTCCGCTTTCACTGTTTACACATTATTCCTCGACGTATGAAAAACGCTTGAATATATTGAAATTTAATGAAAAGAATATTTCGATATCAATATGTGATTACCATATATATATGGCTGTATGTCTGGCAAAAGGTGTTTTCGTGTCACTGAGATAATCCAATAAATCAATAAATGGAAAATAAGTAAATTAATTTATATCATAAGTAATCAATTAAACCCATAAACATGTGCATCAATTGATCATTCATCGTGTGCATTACTGCCACAGGAAACTACCCCATTTTCCATATCTAATTAAAACGACGAAACAAAATATACCGCTTGGATTTTCTCATTCATCATGTCACTTCCACTGCTTTCATTATCGTTGGAAGTAGATAAAGCAAGGTGATACAAACAGCAGCAAAAATTTGCGATTTTTTAAACTTCGTCCGGATAAAATCTACTCCGTATGAAATTCTAAAAAAAAAGGAGAACTTCTTGTTATAATAATTCATCCTAAATTCCCCATCATTGAGAAATCCATTTCTCCGTTTCCTCAATCAATTTATTAAGATTCAATGGAAAGATTATTTCAATGTCAATGTGTGATTACTAGTATTCCCATTCGATGCAATATTTTACGCATCACCAACGTAATTTAATGAATCTGTAAAACGAAAATCCATGAATTAATTAATTAACAAGGTAATTAGTTAAACCAATAAATGTACACTACTTGATCATGCATCACGTGCATTTCACGCACATGATGACTTTAGAATTTTATACATATTGTCCGACTGCAGGTTAATTAAAAACAATTTATTCCCAAGTATACAAAGGTTCAGCGCAAAGCTCCCAAGTTCACAGCAATCCCTGAAAAAACCATTGCAGTCAACAATTGCAAGTACATGTTACAGCGCACAAAAATACATCTAAAAACATATCTACCTAACAAGGGAGCTATACCGTAGGGGAAGAACCATAGAGTAGAAGAGGTAGCAAAAAAAGGGCGACGGGGTAGTGGGGGAGGGGGAGAATTACATAGAAACGAGTTGAGCACGGAATGCGAGGAGACTATGGTCGGCTAACACGTAACAGCAATCATTTTGCCTATACTCGGCAGGGTGTTTAAGCCGTCGCGCCACTGGCTCTGCTGAACGCACGTTGATTACCAGCCCCCACAGACACCCACCCAGCCGGCCACCCACCCACGATCACCCCATCCGTTCAACAACTTGATGGATATTTATACACACTGTCGATTATATCGACGTCGAAAACTAATTACTGCCAACTGATCGACTGACGCTCCATCTCACCGTGCGCCTGCATCCAGATTACATATACCTTTGACAAATGTTTTTTATTACCCCGATTCATTAATATTCCAAGGTAAACAGCAAGAATGAAGGGGAGGAATACGTTGAAATGCAGATAGGACGGGTGAAGCTGACGCCTGCAGGACGGTTGCATCGGCAATTGCCTCAGTTAATCGTCCGGTGGGTTGTCGTAGCGGGAGACGTGAGTTAATAGAAAACTCGATGGGACTCGGTATCACGAACCCTCCGGGACCACTAAACGGCCCTCTGATAGGTGTGGTACCCAAGCCTGATGGCCTTCGTTTTTAGCGTTCGTTCCCTGATACCTGTTAATGAATATCATCTCGTTGATGATCTATCGGTTGGAAAAGCAGGTCAATTGAGCCGCGGTTACCGGGCTCGGTGGGTTCGGTCAAGCTCTTCGGCTAGACCAGCCAGCTCAAAGCTTGTCGCTCTTTTTCCACTTTCCACCCGCAGTCGAGCTATCTCCCTCTACAGCCGCTGATAATGCCGCTGGTTGGTGGATCACTTTGGCTATCACATCATGCAGCAGCTGGAGTTACGGACCAACTGCTGTGTATGTGTGTCGGTGTGAGTGTGTGGGTGTGCTGTCGAAAAGCTTTTACGATCTTCGTTAGAGCCTCCATCACGAATTCTATCCACGCCCCCGCCCTCCCTACACACCTCACTCCGTATCTAACGCGTATAACTAACGGGGCACGTGTGGAGGGCACATTTGGCTGATGGAAAATTTACCGGGTTATGAAGGCCCATTTTTATTAAAAAGAGAATATTTGGCGGAATTTTGCTTGTTAAAAAAACTTGGTAAACAAATTTCCAACGATCGACGAAGTGTGGTTGTTTATTCATTATAAATTCCATTTGAATGAGGAATTTATCAATTCAAATTTTTTTATCCCATGCAAGGGCATTCTAAAAACGAAAAATATCCAGAACTTTAGCACCGGATAGTCCAGGAGCGGAGAGACAACGGGAATTCATAGAAATGCGCAAATTGTCCACCAGTCATTCTTCAAAGTGATAAAAGACCCTTCACCTTTGTTTATCTGTCATTCATTAAATTTTGAAACTTGTTTTACACTTGATAATTTTGTTGTTTCATTTTGCACTGGAGGAGTGCAGTGAGAGAGTCGCCTTGGAGATTCTTGGAAAACTGAAGCTAGAACCCCCCGTATAGTTTTGACGATACCATCGCGGAAACCCGATACTCCACTGAGGTCTTAACTGCTTTTGCTTCCTCCGCGTCTTTGGAATTGTCTTCCACTGCTGGTGTAATGCGAACAAAGAGGAAGTGTAGAGTGGCAAGGATGGCGAGAGGTGCGGGGGAAGGGATTATTCGGGCGTCATAGGGCTCTTGCCCTCGATTATTCTCGGCTTTATTACGGATGAATACGTTTAGATTTCTTGTGAAGTTCTAGGGAAACAAAAATGCCCAACAAATATGCAAATTGAGTTGAAAGTGACTGGTAAATAAAGTTGGAGAAAAGACGTTTTGTTTGTACTATGTGGGAAGTTGTAGAATAGTACCCGAGAGTTTACCAAGATTGTTGGCTCGAGCTAACTCCAGTTGTTGTACTAACATTCAGTAAAGGTTTCTATTATAATCCGGTACAGACCTAATGAACAAAGTCGTTTACTTATCTTAATGAATTTTGTTGAGAATTTTATAACTGTTTTGGTTAGAAAAGTTTACAAACCGATATAAAATATGAGAAATTGAATCTTTCAAATTTCAATGGATTTTAGGTGAATGTGCTGCAAATTTTTTGACTGACATTTCTGAGATTATTCTCTGTAGGTCAATTACCGCCCAATAAAAATGCCGCTAAATGAGCGATAGTTCCAGCAAAGGCGGCCGTCATGTGATTAAATTTATGAGTTCGGAACTCAAATTAAATAAATTGTTATTTGTCCCGCAAAAATGACCAACAGTATATTTCTACTAGGTGGAAATTCAGATCGCGAGAATAATCCAGCCGAATGCCCTTCGTGGCCGACGATGTTGGAGCACTTGGGTAGAAATATTTTAATTCAAGTTTCTCCAAAAATCGATCCCAATCGAGGACTATTTCCAAAATATAGCATTAAAATCCAATGAGTTATTCCTACAGCGCAAATTCACTTTTCCGAAATGTATCTCTCGGTGATAAAAGCATCATGGCCAATGGATCTATTATCATCGTTTTGTCTGACCCAAAACCTCCTTCTCACCTCTACTTGACATTATCAATGACCCAAATAATTCCATAGCATTACCCACTTAGGCTACAAGACCCTAAATACCCCGGACAGGCACACTCATAATTACCCTCTCTCCTTCCCCCTCTAAAACAAAACCGAACACTTCGCTAATGCTCCTCTTAACCCAGCCTCACTCCCCGACGTCTCAAAATCCGATACACTGATAGCACTTGTTTCCATTACGATCGACGTGTAAGTACAGTTTTCCCGGAGGAATGGCTGCTCAACAAATACCACACAGGATATTGATTAGGCGCCATCGGTGAGAGAAAGGGGTGCAGTCACCTGGGAATTTGTGTTTGACGGATGGTAAAATGAAAGAATACCAACTAGAGTTCTCTCTAGTAATTTTCAGTTCAGTGCCACTAAATAGAATTTAGGGTAGAAAAAATTTCCATACTTCATTTTTACTCATCATTCTCAGCTGAATTTCCAACCAACGGAATTGCAGTATTGGACATGTAAACTTCTCGAGGCTACATCGAGTTTCTCAGTCATTTCATCATCCAGCCATCACAATCGAAAGATCTCCAACTTCTAATTATTTTACCAACGCTTTGAATGGTAAATCCGTTGCTCCTCAGGCCTGCTTACGCTGACGGACTATCTATACACGTAGTATTGAACGTTTTTCTATAGACAGGGGATTGGATTGCTTCAATACTTTTTTTTGACTCTGATTTTAGCCAATCAAACTGCAATATTTGTGGCTATCTAACAAAAATCGCGTAGTCCAATTCATGTTATTTAGAGTCCTCTATTCAAGCGAAATCCGAGAGGGAAAATAATCCGTCAAATGCCACCCGTGCTCCAAAATATTTGAGAATTTTGTAGCTATTTTCAGTTTCTCGCATGATAACCATGTGAGTTTTTTTTTTATAAAGGAAGCCTCGGTATGATTTTTTTTAATTTATCAAAATACTAAATAGTCTAATTTAACGGTTGGAATTCAGATGACAACTTGCATAATTAATTCCAATTCTCGGTGAAATCTGCAATTCCATAATTGTTTTCCATCTCAACTCTATTATGTCTCTTACCGCGGAATCCTCTAATTCTCCTCTAATTTTCCGGAAAAAAAATGGAACAGAAATGTAACCACGGAATTATTGTTTAGAGTGTGCCCGATTGAAAGAGAGCCAACTAGAGCTCATTCCCCTCCAGGTTTTTCGGTGCTTATCAGTCACGATAAAACGTGAATTCGTACACGTGTATGTCGCACTACACGTTGTCGAATGAATTATGTCCGTAACGCGTGCTGCAACCACACCCCCCCCCCCCCCTCCCCAGCGAGGGCCACATTATGTGTCGCTCTCCCATGCAATCTCTCCATTTCTTTACATTTTTTATTCACCTTTTCTCTCCCTTGGCGTACATTTGTACTTGTTCATCGACGTTGCAAATTGTGCTTTAGTCTACCTCACATGCACATTACGTCACACACATACCAGGGATGACGCCCATTGAAATTCACTGAGAAAGTATCAGGATAATCTCGATGTAATTTCAGTCCTTTCACCCCTCGTATAACTCCTTTCTACTCTCTTCTTGTCTCGTCTGCCTCTTTGCTCGCAATGTTTTAATCCCTTTCTTCTTCTTTTTGTTCCCTTCGTTTCGCTCCCTACTACTCTCCTCCGCCCGCCAGCCACCCTTCTTCACTGCCTCGCAAATGTACAGAAAGCGGCAATGTTACACGATGTTGTTACGTACAAATGTATTTGTGCCAAGAATACGCGTGCGGCTTCTCATTCCGCCCAGAGGCCATAAATAATCTCGAAACATGAATATCAAAACGCCTACCGGCGAGCCAACCACTGTGACACAAACACACACACATATTGCGTTTGTGTAACGAATCAATGAAATTGTGTGAGTGACTTCAAGGCCGGTTACATGTATTTGGAAGACGACTGGAGTAAGAGGAGGGGGCAATTCAGTGAAGAATACAAGAATACATGAAAAGGGTTTTTGAGAAAATACATATAATGAATGAAGAAAATAAGACGACGAGGGAGCTCTATTGCCCACCACTCGAGTGTGCGTGCCTGCTCACGCCTTTTGGGGATAATTAGGATTTTTTTTCAGTCCCTTGGAACTTCAAGAGCATGAGCACGGTTTAATTCGTCCCCCATACGTACGCCGCCCGGGGAGAAGGATATTTTGCGTTATGATGCGTTAGGGGAGGATGGATGGGATATTTCATGGTTTTCATCGCAGGTGTTTTCACTCAGCACGGTGGTGCCCTTTGTCCCGTGAAAAGAATGAAATTTTTGGCATGCCACGGTAGCTTTCTTTAGGTCCTATTCTCCAAAGTTATTAAATTGCCTGGATTAGCTTATCTGGACGCGAACCAACGATGATTTGTTGCATTTTTTTATTATTATACCTAGCGGGGTGAAGGAAAAATTCTTCAAAATCACAAGGGAAAATAAACGACTGACATGCAAATGTGTCTCGTGACACCGAACAATCGAGAGTGGTAAGCGAGTGGAGGGAAATTACTGTCGCTTTGTATCCCCCGTTTTATCTCTATAAAACATGAGTATTGAGATATTTTTTTTAACATAATCCGCTGAGTATTATGAAAATAGTCTTTCAGGCCAATCTGAAAAGTCACAATCTTTCCCTCTAAATTGTATTCAACGTCACTATCGTATCAATGAATAGGGAACTCTCCCTATAATTTATTTCTTCGTTCAACTTTATGGGCTTCTTTGATTGTTTCTTTTATTAATATATCAGATTAGTAAGGAATCCCTTGAAAATCATTACACCTGATGGATGAAGAATTCAGAGAACACCGATGCATGACTAAAGATGCAAATAAAATCACGAAACGGTATTTCTTATCTAAAAAAGTCAATTATTCATCATGGTAATTAAATTATCGGTTGATCCGGGTAAACTACAACATGACAACAATAGTTCACCACTGCCATGCAGGGATAAAATCATTGACTTCTCAGTTATCGTCGCTATGGCGGAAGTGATTAGCATAGTAATTCAAGAGTACTCCTTGAAACTGTGGCAATTTCAAAATAAATAAAAAAAATCGATCTGTAAAATTCTTTAAATTCTCAAAAATGACGAATTCCAACAGAGCCTGAACTTACTCCCTTAATAACCATTTTGTTGCAACTAAACATTAAAATAAACGGGGAATTAACAGGACGGCATTTGCTTTGAACCCAGTAATAAGTAGGAATCTAAATCCCTAATGCAAGATGGCACATGATAATTACCGTAATCTTCCCCTCGACACCGGCACTTTATCGCCCAGAAATGCCGACTGCGTTAAATGCCTGAGCGTCTACCATTGGCATTAGTATCGAAAAATCACCGGAACTCTGGTGTTCGTAAGACGTGTCCGTTTATACTCATTTTTATGGTCAATGATTGCGAGGTACGTTAAATAAGTATCGACCGATCGTCTTGGGCATTCTGTCGTAACCGGATTGAACGATCGCTCCGAGAGTAATGGGCGCCAAATGGTGCATCCTACGGTCATATCCGAAGTAACTCGCCTTACTTCAGACCCAACAAGTGAGAGGTCCACCCCCTCCCCCTCATCAACCCATGTCAATCCAATATTTTGTCTACTCCCATTGTTAGTCCATGTCACTACGTAGCAGCGACAAAATCCATCCGATTTCGTGGCATCGAGCGAAGGAACAGTGTCATTATGCCCTAGAATTACCCCATAAATATTTCAGTTGACTCTCATCGTTCCCTCATCCTCAGGGCCCCCTTTCCTCCTCTCACCAATATCCAACGCCCTGAAAATACAACCGACGATGAGTCGACAGTGCAAGCCACGAGTTTACCGTTTTAACGTTATAGGAAATAAAAGGGAACATATTTATATCCATACTGATAATGATTTATCATGGAATACCGCACAAGTGCAGTATGTCTTAATTCTTTTTAATTCTTTTCCCCCTTGCCTCGACTCCTCTCTCTCTCTCCCTCCTTCCTCCCCCCTCGCTTCCTCCCTACCGATTTTCCTCTTTCACCAGCGTTTATGCCGTTAGATCGCGCCAATGCAACCACCATGCATTAACCGATTCCGAAGCCAATACCGACGAGTGCAAGAGCGAAAGATATAACGGTAAGAAAAGTCGGCAAGAGTTTAAAAGTTATTCTCACATGGAACTCTTCCCATGTACAAACGACTTAGGGATCGCGGCCTACATCTGTATATATATGCGGCTTCTGCATCCCCTCCTACCCTCCAGCGGCTCCCAGCCATCTCTTTCAACTGGTCATATCGACATATTGCATTGTAACACAGCGAAATGTGCAGTTGAGAACTATGACTTGGACTTTGGAAACTTTGGGAAACATGAACGTTAGAAAATGTCTCTCGTTGCAGGCTGGTCACGTGTGTTTGTCCGGAGAATGAGAGAAAAAAAATGTCGAATGCTTCACAGCGTGAAACGCGTCGTGGGGGTTTGAGTGCAACATTCAAGTGCATATACGATTTCAAAGTGTGCAAGGAAACTCCATCACTGGCATTGCGGAAGACCATCGACTGAATATTGGAACTTGCCGATCTTTCTCTCTTCTTTCCTCTTATTGGATTTTTTTTTCCTTTCCCCCCACCAGCAAATGTTTCTCTCTGTTGCTCTTGCGAGACGATCCGATGAGATAAACATACTGGCGTGTAGAGGTAAATCACATACGTGCTTGAGCACATTGCGCGTATCGTCGCCCATAAATAGTGGATGGGAGTATCCAGGCTTTTCTGGCTATTTTCTATATCGACAGGGCTACATTTTACGCGTTTCTGCGGATCGTTTACGCGTTTTATTATTTATTCGGTTACTACTTTTTTGAAGTGATTTGTCGGGTGGTATAAGGCTTGCAGGAGGAGATCCAAGGAAGTGCCTCTGGGACGCAAAATTTTTGGAGGTTTCCGTCTGGAGGACTCTGAGGTCATCGGAATTTAGCCGTTGAAGTGAATGTTGTAATGTGACAAGATTGACGAGTCCCGAAATCGATTTCTGATGCGAATTCAGTGATGAGAAAGAGATTAATACCGAGGAAGTTCAAATTAAATATGTCCTTCTAAAAGAAGGGAAGTAATGTTGAAATTATTATTAGCCGACAATATGACGAATTTTCAGATAAAGATGACAATGAGAACCTAATGATCCGTGTAAACTGAGATATGAATATTAAGCAACTATCGCTTCCTCTTTATTGTTCATTATATAACTGGAATGTAAATTGGACGGAAGAGTTTGCCACGATGGAATGATTACTAACAACTCATTTGTTTATTTATCTGTTTTCAATTCATGGCAGAAGACGCAAGACGCAGGGCTTTAGAAGGCATCAATTGTAGACAGGACGAAATTGATATAATTCTTTAAAAAATCGTAAATTAGAATTTCTGAAATTACTCAATGGTATTTGTTGATTTCTAAATTCCTAAAGTTAACAAACACTGTTGAAAAGTGAGTCTGTATTTTCCAGTACCATTCTTCAACATTTTTATAGTATTTAATATTCACTGGAATTTCAAGGAATTTACTAAGTGAAAATTCATAATTTTGAAATCAAATTAATGAGAACTAGATACTTTAAATGCATTGACCCCTGGAAATTAATGGCCAAGTGTCCATGAAATTTCATCTTTGTTTCTAATGCTGTACAAGGAAAATTCTCAATTTGAGAGTCAGTTCAATAAGATATTTCCTCCTGTTTCATATCAGTGCAAAGTTCCATTGTCGCCCAAATACTTTATTGATCCAACAAATGATTTTACTTTACGTGAAAGGCGGACGTAAGTGGAGGGATCAGAAGAGTATCAAATTGAGATATCCGTGTCTGTGGAGAAGCGTAATGTCGATATTCTGTCAAGGGCGAAGAATATACCAAAGCCTTGATTCTCTCACGGTGTTTTTTTTCTTTCATTTTACTCTTTTATATACCCAATATCTTTTACATCTCTCTTCTACCCTACCCTTCAGGATGGAATAGACCGTAGGAATTGAGGCAGCGAGTGATGCTTGTTTCAAGTTTTTCACTCGAGTGGCGCCGTGTCACTTCGGGTATTGGTGAACACGCAATGTCGACGCCCCCCTCCCCCCCCCCGCCCTCTGATGCCGCGCTGGCAACCGATACCCACTGACGACACGTTTCGCGTTTCGTGGCTACCAAGATTTCAGGGGTTGATATACAACGGAGAAGTCCAATTATAAATTCGTCCATTCCACATCGTTGGGAATCAAACTTGCTGAAACGGATTTGATCTTTCGTGTTTTCAATTAAATCACATCTAAGAACCCGCATCTATTCATATTGTAATGGAGAAGAAAAATTTTGACTGTGTTAATATTTTATCCATAATTTCCGTGCGTGAGCGAATTAACAATGTCATTTTTAATCAGTTAGGAGGAGACACGAGAGATATTTGAAGGTCCTGGAATGAAAAATGGGTCTTTTGAGTAATCGAATCAGAATGTCTATAATGCATAGAACACTCTTGCCACTTGTCATTTAGTGTTCTAAGAATCACACAATTTTCGTAGTGGAATTTCTTCACAAAAATGCGAAAAATCAAAGGCCTTCCCCTTTCCATTTTTCCGATTTTCATTAAAGTCGGCACTCTTTTGACGATATCTCCAAAAATATTGATCCTACCGCCTCAGAGTTTGTTCTATTCAAAAGTTGAACTCATTTCCCATCGATATAGGGTATTAGGAAGTTTCTAACCTGATTTTTCGACCCGTTTTTGCAATTTTTCTGAAAACCGTAAAATTCCAAAAAAGGGATGAAAAAATCATTTTGGAAAATTTGAAATACCCTACATTGATGTAAAATGAGATCAGCTTTCGAATGGAATGAACCCCGAGGCGATAGGATCGATAGTTTTTTAGATATCGTAGAAAATGTGTTCACTCACTCGAAAATCGCGGAAATTAGAGCCCCCCAGCGGTAAAAAAATGGAAAATCCAAAAAAAATCATTACAAATGAGCAGAGAGAGGCTATATCGATCAGAGCAGATGCAACTGAGTCTGGCCATCTGAAATGCAATTGTCAATGTCATTGGCAATCCTGTGTAAAATACAATTGAAAAATTGGGAATTATAGTTTCTTAGTGGCAGAGTTCCTCTAATCCCAATTGCCGTGTAATAATTGAACGTTTCATTTCCGTTATAAAATATTAGATCTGTAAGATGAGATTGCAGTTCCTGAAATTTAGGTCACGTGTCATTTTAGCATAATAAGAAAGTTCTAGAGATGCTAGGATGTCACTTCACCGCACTTACCGAGCATTTCTCCTGCGCACTGTGACAATCCATCCGTACTCCACCATCTCCATGTACATCATCCTGAGGCAGACGGATGAGCACAATTATCGTTGCAATGTAACATTGATAGCATCAGAGTAATGTTGCGCATCGACCCATGCATACAATCCCAAGACCGCTAACAGCTCTGTTACCTATTTCCTGAATGACAATGACTCCAGCCCGATGGCGATTAAGCTGATTTTAATGCCCACGAGTGTATTAAACTGAGACGAAAAGTTAGTTTTCACAAAGATGGTTTACTCCCCGGACCACATTAACACAGCGAAAAATTTAGGGTCACAGGATTCTCGCGGAAGATTGAAAAATTTTTCCGTCGATCTCGGACACAAGAAATTGATTATTGAGGAGAGAATGTTTTCTTGCGTTAAGTAAATCGTCTTCTTGTTTAAACGATTTATTTCCTTGATAAAAGCTAATTGCAATCAATTTATTACAGTCCATTGTACTCCAATAAAAAATTCCAGCTTCAAATTGAATTAAGATATTTTTCTTTCTAGCCATAATCAACAAATCCCTTAAAATTATTATTTTCTGATAACACCCTGCAGTAACTCAACGACAATTTTGGGGCTGTAATCTATTTGAATAAAGTCAATATTAAAAGTTGTAATCTCGGGTGTCCCGAGGCCTGATATCTATGGAGTGTAGTTGACGCTGGATGAAAATTTTTCGATTAAATCTTCCGAAAATTAATTCAACGATTGTTGAGGAAAACTGTTGAGAGGGTCGGCCAGGCTTCATTGGAGCGTCGTAAACCAGCGGCATAAAACCCCAGGATAGAAAGCTCTGACGTTCTCATTCCCTTCTCCAAGATATCCCAATTAATTTCTATCTCCCCTTTTCCCCATTACTCAACTCACAGTGAATATACCTCAAGGATACTTTTGTGACCTCCAAACGATGACAAACTCTTGATGGCTGATGAGTGTAAAAAATATTGTGAGGAAAATTAAAAAAATAATGGAGGAATCAACGGAAATCGTGAATATGATATATCCGTAATATCTCAAATGTCATGTCACTCTGCCCCTGGAACCGCACTCGACGTCAGTCTCGCGAATATCCCCGGTGACTCGTCCCTTAAATTCCACATTCACTTATCCCACTTAATGTTTTTCCCCTTATTGTTTGTAAATGGCTCTCGCTAACAGGAATTCATACGTCTGCTGTTTCTCTTTTTTTTCCCACCTCCCGCTCCCATTTCACGAGTCTCCTCGATGCTAGATGAATAAAAAGTAAGGGAGAGAGGGGGCGAGGGGCAGATGGGAACACACTATGACTAATCAAGATTTGCGTTATCGCCTCGGTTAAAGAACAAGCTTAATGAATAGCACGGGGTAGACGACGCGGAAAGCGCACAACCTCGTTCAGTGTGTAAGTCGCCATGGATATTCCATCGCTGGTTATCTCCCTCTGACCCACTGTATTTCCGTGTCGAAAAACGACAAAGCGCCCAACCGTGCGTATCACCGTACACCGGAATATACAAACGTGTGTGGGTTTTCATCAATCCATGTACACCAACATCAGTGGAAGTTCTTACCTCCACATGTACGTACCAAGCATTGACACAATACACGGACAATACTGATTGTGGCTCATTGCTTTCAACGGCAAAGCTCGTACATATACAGCACACACATAGACACTCACACCACAAACATAAAATCGTATTGTATCTCTACTCAATACATACACTTTGGTACTCCCTGATTGTATCCCACAAACGCCCCAGTGAATTGAATTAAAAAGATTTATCTCCTGATATCAATACCTCTATTATTGCGCCCATTTGGATCAGATTGATGAAGTAAATACGATTTTTACGTATCTGATACACAAGCACCATTTGATACAGAGTCCTACAATTCCTGAGAAAACCAAATCCTTTTTCGAGAAAATAATCCTTATTCCCCCATCTACTCCTCCCAATCCTTAATTACACCTACCGGGCGACCTATCAATTGGAAAACGACGGTGAAAACTCCCCTAGAAGCGTTGAAAAAAGTTTGAACATCGTTGGGTGAAGTTATAATGACAACAGAGACAAGACAAAAAAATGGAATTATAATTTTCTCCCCATAATCCCACCAATTTAGTCTATCGCCTTCGCATTTCCATAATCTCTTCGGGTCATGGTGTATCATGCTCACAATTTTTCTTCCTTCCCCGCGTCCCAATGAAGCCAATAAGGCTCGCGGGGAAAGCAGAAGAAATTAATCAACTCATTCCTTCCTTCAAATCGCATCCATCAATTTACGAATTAAGTCGAGAAAAACACTCTCTTATGGAATAAAATTAATCCACCTACTCACCATGAAGGAAGTGATTTAAGATTTTTTCATCCGCACAGCCTGGTCACAACAAGGCCGCGAGGAAGTGAAGTGGAGTGAAGTGCATGAAGAAAATTAGGATGAATCTCAGTGTTGTATCCATGGTAAGTAAGTCACTCCCTGAACAGCACTTGCATCCTCTATCGTTTCTTTGACTCTCATAATCACTCCCAATCAAAGCCATCCCATGGACACATGAATGAAGGTCGAATGCAGCAGCCCAACAGTTCTGAAATCATAGTGAGTGTGAGTGAGTGAGCCAGAGACGCCCGTCAAAAGGGGTTATATAGATGGGAGGCGGTTTCAGGTATCGGCAATGTACCGAAATTGCTTTACCGTCGGTCCATTTACGGAGATGAAAAGCACTCTGTGCCAAATACACCGGTGTGGGCTTTCTCTCACTCTATCGGCGCATGTACTCACCCGTCTCGCTTTTACCTAGACCCGAAGCGTCCTGCCAGTAGCACGCCGTAGTACCTACCGCATCTGAACCTTCGCCACCCCAAAACTCCCTCGCTTCTGTCAAACCTCCTACCACCTCAGTCTTTGCTTTTATACATCACTCTCTAACTTTATAAACTTTTTTATGCGTTGACGGTTGTACCGTCTCTCGTCGCTCCGCAATTTTTACCCCAGCGAGAGCCGGATTTCATTATCAGGAGGAAGAAAAAACATATATAGGAATCAATTTTCTTATCCATCGCGCACATTTGAATCGTAAATCTTGCTCACTGATAAGTTTCTCCGCGTACGGTACATGAATCAGCGCCGATAGCAGGCGAAAAAGAAGAGAATGGTGTGTATTGGGGAGAACATTTCTATCAAATTCTTCCATCTCATAAAACAATTTATTCGCACTTGCCACCCATCTTTATCCCGGTAAACTTCATATCGCCTAGCCAACCACCTCGTGGCCACCCTCTCGGCTCCAATAGCCACAGTAGAGAAAACGATTTTTGATAAAAATCCGAGTCAATGGAGCAATGCCATACTCACTCATCTAGAAACAATATATTTCCATCTGTGGACATGAAAGTATACACCAAATACTCCATTCCAGTTCAATTCGTCTTCGATGTAATTGAATTTTCCTTCTGTTTTGGATGGGGCTCGCCGTTTTTGAAAGTCTGCACTGAGGAAAAAAATATCATTTTGCCTATCAAATAATCTCCTGACGAGAATTTAAACGGAGTTTCACTGTATCAATTTCGGGCATTTGATTATCCACAAGAAATGTTTGCCAAAATTAGATGTTTTCCTCTACGTGTGAGTGGAGGATCAAATGTGTATTTTTTTAGTCCTTTATCAAATAGAAGAAATATTCAAAAATCTATAGTCTCGAATTACTAGAAAATGATAATTGTTGTAAAAATCTCAGTTTCATAGGTTGGAAAATGAAAAATGAATTTTAAACATTTCTATTAAAAACTTTGTTTCAATTGTCAGAAAAATTGGGTTAGGAGTCTAATCAAGTCTTGTAAAAATAAGTGGTCCTTTTCAATAAGCAAATTGAAACATTATGAATGTTTTAAAAAATGAATTTCATGAGGTGTAAGGATGTCTCATTAAAATCTTCAATAAACCCAAATTGATATGGTTAAATCTGTAATGGAAATTTGAAAGCCTGTATTTAATGATTTGAAGATCAGTATTACTAGTGAGATAAATTTCATCTTCCACTGGCTGTCGTAAGTTCAATGATCTTCGTTATCTTTTTATCTGTCGCATTTATAGATTGAGTTAAATGCATTCCCTCAGTTTTAAAGTTTCATCGAAGCCAATTTTATCGCATACCCTTCTATCCATTCTCGGTTGTACATCTACATATATATATATATATATATATATATATATATATATATACATAACCGTCGACATCACAATGGTAAGAGACTAATGGAGATTTTTTTATTTAATTATGGGGGCACAGGACTGAATCGCGTCTGCGTTTCATTGCTCGGGTTATATTCAACCGTTGAGTGAGTGGGAGATAAAAAAGGTAGGGAGGGCGGGAGACTGGGGAAAGGGGGAGTTAGACGCAAAACACTTTTTCAACCGGTGGATACAGAAGGGAGGCAAGTAAAATATTCTGCGCCTCAATGTTGAGAGACATTGATTGAACGAAAATGCTAAATAACACAATACATGAGGATCCAAGCTGAAATTTCACCGAGCGTTTCACTTCTGAGGTTTATTAATCTCCATCGGTATTTCATACTCATTATCAAATCGTGGAGGGACTTGGACATGGAATATGGGCGGAAGTGGATTGTAATATTGTATGGTGAGTTAACAATACCAGGGGATTTCGATCACATTTGCCTTGTGCATTATCCCAGCAGTCTGGCTATTCTCTTTTCCCTCTTTCTCTCCACCATCTCTCCCGACGAGATTATCCACGTTAATATCAATCTGTAAGGATCATCCCGGATAACTTGGATAATCGATATTTATATCGAGGTGAACGTTTTAACGTGCCGAGCTACTGGTCTGGATACGGAGAGCACGCCAGAAAGTAACTGGAGGAGGAACGTGAGAAAAAGTTGTGGGATCCATGGGACAATATCGGTGTATCGTGATATTACTACATGATTTTGTCGACTCGTTGCACATATTGTCATCATAAAAGTTCATACGGGTTTTGGTGAGCTATGCCGGATACTTTATATGCATAAAAAGGGGGAAAGGAGGGATATGTGGGTCAACGGGTCTATCAATTAGAAGATCATGCATACCAGACCGTTTGCTATCTGTCCTCGCAGTCATCGGGAGTTGCAATTGTCTTTCTGAGATACTTTGAAAATTCAAACCTCTATTGTCAGATTTCCTCCTTCAATCTCTATTCCACTATCGTATTTATGCCATCGAAACAACCAGCCTCGAATATCAACCAGGCTGGATCTACCAACTTTCCTGGAGCTCTTCGACCTTTATATCCACCTTGAGATAATGTCTATTGCATCCGCGAAGAAGTATAAACCGTAAAAGGGATATTGTGGGGTAGGAGAGGGCGCATACACTGTAAAAACTTGACGTTTTGAAAATGCCTTAGGTTAAGACACTCCATAGACGGAGATTGTCTCTTATCGGGTGACTTCAAGTTTTTTAAAACTGCGAGTGCGTTGTAATAGTGACGCTTTGCTACCTAGTGGAAATTTTGTTTTTATTATATTTTTATGTTGCGTTATTTTTGGTGAAAGTCATTTAAAACAATGAAATATTGAGAAATTATGTTTCTACTGCCATATTTAGATTTTATTTATAGTAGTTCATAATAATTATTTGAAAAGAAATTGTTCCCTTGTGCTGAAAAAATATTTTCTTTTCTTGGTTATATGAGAAAGCATTTCGATATTTGATAGAAGATGGGAAATGTAATTATTTAATTACATCTTGAGAGTTTTAGATTTTGAATCATGACGATCTTTGCTTGTGTTTGGTTAGCAGCTGTGGCCTTCGAATTCCGGCTGAATGAGAGTGGATTGCACTGGACGAACTCCCTGTGGCTTACCTGAAGCAGTGAAGTTGCTGGGAGTGAAGGGAACAGTAGCGACGGAAAGGTGAGGTTGAGGAACGGATAGTCAAAGTTCTGGGGAACTTGAGTTGTGGGAATTGGATAGCAGTCGGAAAGCTGAGTCGGAAAGATCACCTGACGCTTTATCGGAAGTTCCCGGGCTCGATTCCCGATCTTGACTATTAATTTTTGCTAGGAGAAATGTCAGCAGTGTTACATTGAGAAGTACTTTGCCCTCCTGTCTACACAATTAACCTAAAACGGTAATTTTGTCTGTCATGATATTTATCTATAACTGAAGCGAAATTTAAAAAACATATGTTAAAGCAACAATCCTGAATGTTAATAGGCAATTATCTAGATGCAACACAATCGAGGTTCGACGTGAAACTTGCTGGATTCAGTTGCTTCATTTTTTGTGTTATTTTATTCCTCCTAAAGAACTACTATTGCTAATACCAATGATTGAGAGATTAGTAAACATTCACTTAAATGTTACACAAAATATCTGTGAACTTAAGAAACTCGTTCTATCATCGAGAGGTATCTCCAAGCCAGTGTCGTGAGTCGAGTCAATCGAAAAAAAAAATAAATAAATAAAATGTTGAAAAAAGAGTGATCGTCAGGTGCGATTGAAACGAAACTCAGTGGAATCTCTGGTGAAAAATTGGCCGAACATTATAAAGTTGCAGGATATTCTGGGGCCAGTGCTCTACAGCGAAATAAACTTGCCAATTCTTTTCCGTAATCCTATTACTTTCGGAAATAACATTCCGAATAATGTGATCTCATGAATGTATCTATTTACATAACTCGTGTTGTTATTGTGACTTCTGACCCATTGCAATTTACTCCAACATCCATGAAATCGTGGGACAAAGTATCCCAATGGATTACTCGTCTCGAGCAATTGGAGACAAAAATAAATGAACGAAATTTAATTTATTTTTGTCATTCGACTACTGACTCGTGAGAATATTCATTTGCTACAGAAGAATAATTAACAACTTGACATTATAAACTAACAAACAAAGCAGAGTCACCAAGATTTGCTGGAGTGAAACGTTACCTGCATCACACCGTTATCGCCTCTCTGTCGAAGTCATTATTCCGTGTCAACCATTTTGTAGAAAAAAAAATATTGCCTCCCCCTTCAGTGTAAGCTTGAATCTCCCCACCAGTTGAAATTTAATCAACTGAAGATCGCAATTCGAGGGCAAACTCATCCAGCTATTGGAACAATATTCCACGTCTATCCAAATATTGAGACATTTTCGTTTCTTACATCATTCAACAATCCGGAGTTGAATTGGTATATAACCCTGTGGATCTCTTAGACCGAACTTGAGGTCACAGACGTTGCTTTTCACCATCGAACTATCACCCACCCTATCTGCCACTGTAGATCGGCGGGAGTCCAGTGCCGCAGGCCAACCCCCCTCCTCCCCCCTCCCCTCCCGTCCTCCATTCGCAACAAGCGCTATTGACGAAATTGATTGCAGAGGGGTATACGCTATATAGTCGTGTAGACGACTTCGGAGTTAGCTGCGTATATACTCAGTACCGCCGGCAATTCATCCCACTCATTCCACCTACTCAGCTACCATCCCCTTCACCCTCTGACTCTCATCCACCCCCGGTGTTTCGCTCCATCAGCTTATAACCCCCCTTCACCTCCCCCCTCTCCAAAAAGGGTGAGAAAACATTGTTACTAGAAGTTACTATTGCCAAGTTATATACAGTGTATCGCACTCAGTTTCATTTGGCCCTTGACGAACGCATTGCGCACGTGTTATCGCCTCGAGGGACGAGGGGTTCGAATTTTCAGCGAACTGGCGTAGAACGTTGTGAAGGCCTCAAGGGTCTACTTTGAGATTATACTCAAGTGCACGGGGTCCACTCGTTGACGATCCACCGCATCCTACAAATTTTTCATCTAGATTCTAACGTAATCATCCAATTTTACTTATTATTCCCGACTCTCCCTCCCATGAGTTATCAATCTTGAAGGGATGAGTCATGGATACTTGTACTTGAGAAAAAAAAAAGTTTACCTAGCAAGTATTCTTCGAAAAATCAAATGTCATTGAATTGACACACAAAATCCTGCTTGGAATTCTTGTTTAAAGAATATTTGATTGGCTAAATTATATATTTGTTTCTCTTTGTAACAAGTGAAGCGCTTGCCTGCGCATAATTTACCGGGTAATCGTAATTTCAGCATCTGAGGTAATTACTTATGTACGATAGAAGAGTTTAAAATTAAGGAAATAATTTTTTAACAATATACCCCATTCTCGTTATCAAAGTAAAACGATGAGTAACCAACTCGCTTTCGTCCGCACGCCGTTCACTAATCGTAATTTCAACGAAAAAACTTTTGACCAAAGTTCTTAGAGCAGTGGGCACCGGTGAAAGACAGCTACTTGGCTCGAGGGTTGGTCCATGGTTAGGAACTTGGAGAGTTACGCCTATGCGCTTTTCTTCCCTCCGGTATACACCTGAAAGTGCAAAAGTACTTTTACCCAGCAGTGTTTTATACCTAAGAAGTCGTTCTTTGGCTCTCTCCAATTTCGTTTTACCGGTCTCTTCATTCCATTCAATGCCTTAAAGCCTAGTTGGTAGAGGACCAAGTTGAAGTATCTTGTCTTTGTATCCCTGAAAACTTGCGAAAATACGAGGGTTCCGACGATATCATCATACGATCAAACATCTGTTGCGCGATTATCCCCATACAACGAGGAGTTCTAATGTCCCTCATCCTTTGTACACGGAGGCAACAAAAATGAGGAGATTGAAAGGGTCGTTAAAAGGCAAATATGATGAGATAAACAAAAGTTTGACTGTGATAAGCGGAGAAGAGTGATAACTCCTCTATGGGGTGCTAAAACCGGGAGTGTACATGTATTCATTTGGTATAATATTCAAACCCAGTATCGCAGAGTCTCCTCTCAACATCTTCGGCTCTCAATTTTCCCCTCAAATTTCTCCTCCGAGAGTACTCGCGGAAAAAGAGAGGAATCTTGTATTAGAGCTGGAGGTCTATTTGTCAAGCATCTTCCGGAATCGGATACTAACAAAACGCAGCGATTAAATTAAATTAAATTTGATTGCATTTTTTTTTTGCTTCATATAGCTTCTTCATCTATGGTATTCCTTTGTCACTCTAATGTTTCTTCATTGTGCCTTTGAAGTCGCCTGAAAATCAAATCCCTTGCAAAAGCTGATATGCATTTTCAAGAATGCAGGATAATTATTTTTTTATAATTTGATGATGATTAGAATTTTAATGACAGTAAAATTCTAATTTATGCAGCGTTTGTAAGGATGTAATGCCCACGATTCAAAATACTATTGGAAAATACAGAGTGCCTATATACAATAAATAGCCAAGCCAGGAAATAATTTTCCATGTAAATAAATACGCAACTGTAAACGAATGATTTATTTCAATTGAGGAAAATTCATTCGAATGAAATGAGTGCAAATCTGGCTGAAGTAAATGAAACGTAATAAAGCCTTTTTTTTTAAATAACCTTGTTTTTTTGTATATTTCTGTTTATTTACATGAACTAAAAAGGCCTTTTAAAGCTTCTTTTACAAAATCTTATCCTTCACGAAGAAAAAAAATCCTCTTACTAAGTAGATTAACTTGGAAAAAAGAAACTTATTTTCTCAACGTACTACTATTTTTCTACTCAGAACGAACCATGATTCAATTAATTTGATATTGAGATGAGAAGCAACCAGAAATTTCTCTGTACATTTACAAAGTTATGATGAAGTAGTCATTTGAAAGCCATTGTCATGTGACGTTATATACCCGAGTTTTATGAATTTTTACTCTAGGTACTGGGAGTTTTATTCTATACCCTTGTGCGCGCTTCAGTCATCCGAGAGCACCGGCCCATCTCGTTTCTTTTATCCTCCTCTTGGAAAGACATAAAATATCGGTGAACATCCCAGCGGTGTAACTTTTACACACACGACACATTTGGTGTCCACGTGTGGAGAGATTGTGTGAAGGTATACCAGTGATAGTGTGTAGAGAAAAAAAAAGTCGTCTAGGACCCCTCGCATTTTTCCTTTCATATTTCTGCCAGGGGATCGGACATTATGGCTTTCGGAAACGGGTACTACATTAGAGTCAAGCCACTCTGGATATTTATGATTCCACCATTCGTGAATCTTTCTTCAATACCTTGGGGGAAATTTTCGCACTTGTCTTCTTGCTGGTTTCTATCCAAAAATTGTTGGAAAAATCATTGGCTCTAGATTAATGGGTTACCATTCGTTAGACAATTGATGCGACATCTGAGACAAATCTCGAGTATGAAGTGCTGATGTTTAGATTGCACCGTACGACAGTTATGATAATGTGAAGGCCATTGGTATGAGCAAAAAGTCGTGGATATGAACTGTACAATAAACTTTTCGACTCTCTACGAAGGGTCATCACCATGAGCGATTCGGTATAAAGATTGCTGTTGGTGAGGGCTAATGGTGAATTTGATTACAGCGAATATTCATAATATTGAATATATTGCGGAAATACAATGCTAGTTGGCTTGGGTTCATTCGTATCGCCAGTCATTGGAACTATGACATTAAGTCTAATGTAAACTGGCTTTTTTTAACAGTCATCACATTATTATTAACAATTCTAATTACACTGAGGTCTGCATATCATAACGACGAGGAAAAAGAAGAGATCAACAACATTAAAGAATAAAAAAACATTTCCTCGATGCTTTCGACACTCTCGGCTTTCTCCCTAATGTTGATTTATCTATGCATAGAGCCCCGAAGGTTTACCGACCCTCCAGCAGCCCGTGAATGCAAACTCATTACGCACAAACTCAGTCGTTGAAAATGACATATTTGCACAGCTATAAAGCAGTGACAGTACAGTAAAGACGATGGAGAGATATTTCCAGAGAGCATTTCCTGAATGTTCTCTCAATCGAATTTTCGAAAATGTCAACGGAATATTTCGTTAGAGATCCCGGATTAAATTCAAATGATTCACGCGGCACATTCCTCCCAGTGTACATTAAATGTATAATTTCCGTGGAAACATGTGAGTCTATTGCATTAAAAACAATGGATGAAGAAATTCGCTTACGAGGATAAAGCGATTTCGCTGAATCAAGTCGTTTATCAAACATTAATTCAATCTGAGAGAACGTTTAGAGAAAAAAAATAATAGTTAAGAATAATAGAAAATTGTATTAACTTTGGAAAACCATTCCACATCTTTCGTTAAATATTGTATGAACATTTATTGTATCCCAGTAAACCCCATAATCTCGCAAACTCGAAATAATCACAACCCCTGACACTCACAAACCTGGACAAAAAATCATTCCAATAAACCAGCGGGAAAACCGGAGAAGCCCCAAACAATATGTCTGCAAAAAGGTATCAGATAATAAACCGAGCATTGTTTTATTCCCAGCTCTGTTTTCCCCACGGACCACTGAGTTTTCCACGTTTTATTGTATTTGACAAAATATATCATCGAGATACATCAGTGAAAAAAAGGGAACACCGGTACGAAAACTCCCTGTCCCGAGTGAGTCTGAGCACACGTTGGGGCGGAACCGAAGCGCTCCCCCCCGCTTCCTCCCCGCGGCTGCCGATTGCCGATAGTATCCACGAGTCCGAGAGAGACAATAAAATCCAATGAGACAGAAAACGGAAGAACAGAGGGAGCGACGAATGGGGAAAGTGCAGAATTGGAAACGAGAAAAGTAGGAAGGCTCTCGAGGTAGTGCACGGAATCAGCATTTATCACCCCCCAACAAGCCAGGTTTTAATGGGCTGTTCGAAAACTGCGCGAAATAATCTGTGGAAGGGTGGTTCGATGGGCGGCAAAATACGGTGAGAAACAAATATCCAAATTCATGGGCCACAAGCCCCACACGACTGAGGTGGCAAGGGATATTTTAAGGGAGAGAGATCGAGAATTTTGCACGTCGACGACAATACCTTACGGTTCAGCGCATTCGGCTCGCAAATCGCAGTTGAATCGCTGCTGCGGATCCCCGAGATGTAAGCGGCTCTCTTCTCGCTCCCTTTTTAACTCTGACTACTGCGTATGTGCTTTCCACCCCCGATATTCCTTGCGTCTCTTTTGGACGTATAAACTTCACAGAATCTGGTCGATGTGGAGGAGGGGGGACTGGCTTCAGAGAAAAAGTACTCTGTTTAAACAAGGCACGTGGCCACGTTTACGCTAACGCCGTGAATCGAGGGGGAACTTTATAGTATCGACTCCTGGGGCGGATCCTTTTGAAAAAAAAAACCAAAATCAAATATATATAATTCCCGCTTACAGATCAGTGAGCCGGCACGTAAGCCGGGGATAGCCTAATGTTTTTCCTTTTCATGTGCATCCTATCACTCCGGAAGAGATTGAATGGAAAGATAGGGGAGTCGTATTAAATCTGAATGGAGATCATTAATTGTCACACAAACAATGCCTCTTTCCAAAATTTGAGGAAAAAATGTCACATAACAAATGTCCCCATTTCGGAAAAAATATTAAGCCTCTTTTATCCTCCCTCAGTGAAGAAGTGAATGTGAGCATAACTTTATAAGTACGTCTATGCCAAAGCCCTTTTCCCCCTCACCACTTTCCACCCCGTAAATATGTAAATGCTCGGCATTACAGTTCTCCTTTGTCTCTAGGGTTGCCCAACTACCGGGCAAGGAACCTCAGTCTCTCGGATTCAATTTACTCTCGCGTCCAAACGAGTTATCCTATAATAATGAGCCACGGAAGCGTCGTCTCCCTTACTACCCGGTTATATCATTTTCCAGTTGTGTTAGCCTCTCACTGCTGGAGCATTGGGCAATTTCAGAGACCCTGAAAATCATTTTCATACATAATTTTACCATTTGTATGATCTTACTTTATTAACCGCTCAGTACGGACTCAGTTAAAATTGAAAATTTATACGGATTATTGAGGCCCCTTGGTACTCTCTTTAACACCCCTCTCGTATCAGGGTCTCAACCAGAGAGAATGAATTCATTGAGTGAGCACCCCTCGTTGACGGTGGCCTGTGAACCGTAACGTACGGACGCAACACGCGGATATAACAACATACACGCATACAACCATTGTGAAATGGACACGAGAGCCTATACAGGCGCACATTGCAAGTTCAATCAGTTTGCTTCTCTGAGTGTGCAATGTTTCCCTCGTCGTATAGACTGGACCCGTTGGACACGCCACAGCGGTCTCCAACCTTCGTCTCTACTCCCCTCCAATAACCCCCTCCCGCCCCCCGCCCCCTTTCTCTCTTTATCTGCTCAGCCAGAGAGCTCGGCCCTGCACGAATCCATCTTGGGATTCGCACTCCATGGACACGTGACTCCTCGTTAAGTGGGCAAAAGGCCTTTTTCCCAAAGTCACAGTCGGACCGCGCATGAATAATACATCACCGGTGGGACAACAACGCTCTCGTCCTCTTTGACCACAACCAGAAGGAGTAAAAAGTATTGATGCTTCTGCTGTCCGTCTCGCTTGCACAGAAGTCAGCTGGACCAGAGTGTGTGGAGAGTCGTTCGTGACATCCGTCTTCTCAGCTATGACAATTCATGGGTTAAAATCCGATCAACATCGAATTTGGGGTAGTATTAGATGCATCGATGGCTGAAGAGATCGCCTGACGTTTTTCATCTGGCAGTAACAGAAAATACTCAGGAGGTCAACTGACGAATCGCTTCGGATCATGAATTGAACAGTCGGAAACATTTAACCCCACCTGTCAGTTGGATTAGAATAGATTTTTTGACTTGACACACTCAGAAGAAAATATAATTTTGTCTATCGAATATTGTTTGGACAACATTTTCAAATTCAATTGGGAGTGTAGATTTCCGGCATTTGGTTGTCTAATGATGATTTGATGGGCAGAATTATATTTTATTTTGTCAGTGCTCAAATCGATCGTTCGGTTTGATTTAATTTCACTTGAGTTGAGCCAAACAATTGAATTGAATTTAATTAAAAATTGCATTGAATCCCTATTCATTCGATTTGCTGAAGCTTCAGTCATTCTAATTTTCACGTGATTGAGGAAATTCAGTATTATTTGTCGTTTTGAGATATCACGAAATGCTAAACCAACAAATAAGATCATTGCACCTCAGAATACTCTCAAGAAGGCAAATTCGAAGAGGTGCCCGTGGTCCGTTTCGTGCATTCATGGAATAAAACGTTGAACTATTTTACAATTCTTTTGATATCCCCTGGGTGTTCCGTATGTGGGTCTCGATTCAATTGTCGGAAAAGAATTGGAAACTGGAGACGGTTGATGTTAGAATTTCACCTGGATTTTTAATTAGGAATTTGCAAACGTTACATCGCACGAAACCCCTTTCGTTGTATTTTTTATGAAAGGCTGGAATGAGAATGAGAATGAGAATTGCCTCCTTTATTTGTTTACGCAAATATTATTTGCCAAGTTGTTCAGGTCTGAGTAAATAAGGTGAAATTGAAGCGGTATTACAATTCGAGATTGTTACTGAATCCCCATCTAGACTCAATTACGGATCACTGCGGGATACACGCAAAAGAGAGACTAAAAATTGGTGTGATTGGGGTGGGTTTTCAAATGAAAAATTAATGCCCCCCGTTACTACGTTGGCGAATACTAATTATGTTTCTTTCGCTTAGCAATTACTTGAGCGTATACACGGAGCCAACGATTTCGGTACTTACCTCTCTCGGATGGCTATTATTATACCGCCAATTAAAAGCCTCAGTGACTGAACTCTACACTTTACCTTCCCCTCCGGATTATTTTATTTCTCATTCTGTGGGGGGAATTAAAAAAATTTCCTGAAATGTGTTCTCTGCTACTAATTACGCCAGCGGCCCAGTTAAAAATGTAAAACCTCAATCTTCTGCAGAATGTCACAATTCTACTTTATGTTTCACGAAAAACTTGCCGATTGCGCAATATTGCTATTTATTTCAGTATTTTCTACTTGATATCGTGAGAAATTAAATTGAAGTACCAAATGTTTTAACTCGCGAACGCTTGGGAACTATGGAAATAGCTGTCGACCGTAAGAGATCGACAAATAGATTTATATTATTAACTTGCTCAATTTGCCCAAATTACATCAGTCTGCCCTCCATGTATTCTGGTGACATTGGTAGGATATCATGAAAAATTTAAATAAAGTATCGAAATTTATTTATTCTCCGGCCCTCGAAAAACAAGTTTGCATTGCTTTAGACTATAATAGATCGGAAAATCGAAATATATTTTTGGTGGCTCAACTTAACAAAATCTCACGTGTCAATTACACTGACAAAGACTTGCGGAATTGGAAATTTCAATTCCCGACAAATATTCCAATTTGGCCTCCATATTTTCCGATGAAATCGGCAGTCCCGCAATATTGTTGCTTATTTCGGTATTTCCTACCTGATATCGTGAGAAATTGAATTGAAATACCAATTTTTTACCTCCGTGCACTCGGAAAATTGTGCAGACAGCTTCCGGGTATAATAGATCGACAGATCGAATTTTCACGGGATGCCAGAGAAAAGAAGGTGAAAATACAAGGAATCCTCTACTCACTGCCGTGTGTATGCTATAAGATTGACGTGACCCCGTTGCCACCGATGGTTTCGTCGGTGTGTGACGCTCGTGCGACGCTTCACCACCCATCCACCCCGGGAAGATTGAAAAATACCAGATTGAAATCGTACATAGGAAAGGAAAGAGCACAGTATAGATGTATACCGGTGTGATAGCCCGATTTCGGACAGATTGAATGCCACTCAAAAATAGCGTATGCATTCTATATACATCCATACACACTTCAATATACGAATGGTCTCTTTTATCCAGCCCAACTTACAAGTTTGTACAGTGTTATACACACTCCAGAATCGATGTTATACTCTACACTCGTCGTTTCACTCCCGTTGGCCCGTGGGTTAAGGGGATAACCATAAACTCAGGACGACAGTGGGATTTTCGGTGAGACGTGTATGTAGAGGATATGCGCTTTAAGAAGCACACAAGCCCCCCCACCCCCCAGACCCTTTTTCGTAATAAATTTATTCGCACCAAGCTTCCTGGGTTCACGTCTGAGCTTATCCGCATGAGCCCAAGTGCCTTCTCGTTATCGATTGGCGCTGCAGATTTATATTTCCTTTGAGTGGGGGAAAAAATTTCGAGACGAGGAGTCAGGACTACTCTCGAGCGATTGAAAAATATCCAAACCCTGTGTATCTCATGAGACACATGCCATGTAAATTGCTCTCCTCATGAGGGCTGAGAGCATTGGGGGACTCGGGAGACAGGGGAGATCGATCTTTCATTGGTCGCATGTACGACAACCTTGACGATGGCATTCTTATATGTATAGCTTGGAAATACTCGAGCAATAGGCGGGAAAAGAGGAGCTGTAGACGACTTTGTTATCGACGGTCTTAGTGTGCTCTCTTCTTAGAAATTACAGAAATTGCAGAGAGAAAATATATAACAAGAATATCGTAAATATATAATATGAATCTATAATATCAATCTATAATGAATATGAATCTATAATGAATCTATAATATCATTTTACCAGTCAAATATTCTCTGGGTGGAAATTCAGAGCTCGATTTGATGTTTAAATTTCGATTGTTCAGTGGTCTAAACAATATTTCATCAGCGGAATTGGATGTCTTTTTCTAGTGCATTGGACCAAGGAATGAGGGAGAGAGAGACTCATGTGTACTGATACACGTTTTTTTTCAATGATCGGTGCTTTTTCCTGCGGATTCTAGGTGAGACTTTACTGTATCCGCTCACGGAGCGGATGAAATAGACGAGGAAAAAGTTAGAGTGCCACTTTGATGACCGATCGCACGAGCGGCGAGTTAAAAACCTTTTTCGATCGTTCAAGTTTTTAACCTTTTAATCTTTTTCGAGGATTTGTGAAAACAAGGGCCTATTTACTGATATTGATATAGGGTGAAATATTTATAGCTGAATTTTCTGGATTAAATCCAGAAATGTTGATCTCATTATTGAAAAAACAACCATTCCATCAATTGTGTCAGCATACTCAATGGAATGTTTAAGAATATTTTCTCTAATTAGGGGTTTTATAACGAAAGAAAGGCTTCGTGGACTGAAAGCAAAATTCCTTTTGCCGAATCCAGTTACTTGCTAGCCAAGGGGATGTCTAAATATTAGGATTTGACATCTGTATATTTTCGCTTGCCAAGTAAATTTACTTTGCAAAAGACCATTCTTTTATATAATTTCCTATTTTTTAAGATGAATAACCTATTCCAACTAATTGATTTATTTTATCGCTTCTTTTCTCTTTTTCATAGATTAAAAATCTCCAATTTGACTTAGTTAACAGTCTGAAGTAGAAGCTTCCAACAGATTTGAATATTAATTGATATCAAATCTAGAAAAATCAAATCAATTGTCTCCGATATTTTTTCCTGGCCGTGTATCAAGAGCGGCTGAAGTAGGAGTATTACATTCTACGATTTTAACCTTAAGAAGTATATTAATATAGATTACATTTTAATTCGATGGTACAAAAGAATAAATTATACATTCAATTATGCACTTCATGTTTTCTCCGTGATAAACGTGTGCAATTTTAGACGTGGCGAGAATTACAAGAATCTCTTTCCCTTTCCATTCTTTTTTTTTTCTTCTTTATTTCACTTCAACATCAGAAAGGAGAGAACGTTCACAAAAACGTCAATGGGTGGTCCCCTTAAAAAGAGAAAAGGGGAGTGAATGACATAATGGTTGAGGCAAACTGGCACACGATTCTATGCATCATATATATATCGCCATATATCCGAGTGGTAAGAGTTCGCCTATGGATCTTCTCGTTGTGGATGCCATATGGACCAATGTGCTCTTGCTAGTCGACAATGGATTTCAAGCGCTTCGAACACTGTGTTTTTTCTCTCTCTTTGCACTACTAGTCTTTGTGCAGATTCTGGAACGCTCGTAGGGGAAATGAGACTTCTCCTTTTCATTCGAAGGAAAAAAAATTGCTTGCTGACAGTTATACATGCACCCCACATATAAATATTAAAATGTCAACAAAGCCCATTTCTACTTGCGAATGGAAGCTTTATAATCCATAGATTTTAGGATTCTCTATTTTTCCTTGAAAGTGACGTAAAGTGTCAGGGAACGTCGAGACGTATATATATATATATTTGGTTTAACCCCCTACCTGTGCAGTAGTAGACGCACGAAAAAGGCTGGTAATTTTTTTATGAATCATCAATGGATAAAGGGATAGCGAACTGGCAAGTCCGGAACAATGTTTCTTTTCAGCTTGAGTTATTTTTCTGAGAGTGAAAATATTCTACTTTCAGATAAAATTGAAAGATCATAAAAATCACCGATTATAAACTAAAAAGGCAAATGTAGCCGAAAAATCATAAAGCAATGATCATATACGATCTAACGCGTGTCTAATGCGTCTGGTCTCTCCCTCTCCTTTCCTTCTCTTTCCATTTGACAAATGGACCCCTAAGAGATTAAGATATTTCGAGATACTCTCAGCGCATTGTCTTGATCTCCAAACCTAACGTTTTCATCTGAAGAGCAGTGGCGAGAATGTCGCAGCAGAAATAATAGAAAAGAGGGAGAGGTAGAAGGTGAAAATCACGAGGAGATGCAAAAGCCGGAGATCCAGCCCACAGCGTATCATCTCGAGAAAGCTTTACCCTCAGCTTTCACACAAGTTAAAATCCTCCATCCTCTTCCGCGCTTTAACCCACTCTCTCCTCCCTCCCATCGTCTCATCTCTCTCTATTGTCTCACCTCCAAAGACATTCGGGGGCACAAAGAACGACGAAAATTCTCCTTTCTCGGGTCTTGAAGGGTAAGGAGAAACCTTTCTCAAGCCGTGGCGTCTCGCGCGCGCCGAGGTTCATTTAAATAACGGATAATTGCCAGTCCCGTTAATTGAAGCGCCGTCGGGAATGCCGGGCAAGACGGTTACCAAGATTTCGCGGGTGAGCACAAACTCCACATTGGTGTATATCTGTCTTATCCAAGGAGACTCATAGTTTTGCCGGCTTGTTCGGCCCTTTATTTCAACTGGTGGAGCAGTTTTAACGAGAAAGGAGGAAGGAGTGAACGGCAGATTCTCAGGTAAATATAATACTTTTTTTCTGAATTAAAGTGACGAATCGTTAGACCAGTATTTCAACAATCTTCTTTTTTTTATACCAAGTCCGTCGCATTTACTGAAGAGACTCGTTAAACGGGAAATATTCCCAGGGACATCCTGTGATCTGGGGTTTAATTGTTTCCAATTTTCTGGATTTTATTTTGCATTCAATTTTAAATGGATATTATAGACCACAACAGAACACCGGGATCGATGACGCTAGATTTTTAGAGTCACCGAATATACAGTATGTATATATAGTATAATCAGAGGGACAATAATAATAATGATAATGATAGAAGAGAGAATTAATATTAGAGACTTTAGACTGTTTTTAATAATTGACGTGGATTGTTGGAATTATCGTAGTATTATGGAAGAAATGAAGTAATCATGATCCGTAATTCAGTGAGAGTATTTTTCTACTATATTATATGTAGGACAATCATGCCATGCTTAATAATCCTTTCCGGTAACTTTTTACCAATGTTTTCGGAATGACTGTTGCTATAATTTATCTCGGTAGTTGATTTGAAAATATCCTTTTCCTTTGAAATATTGTATTTCCAAATACGTATCAAATTTCTCCAACATCTTGTCCCCTCAATGAACCCCAATCAACAATGTCAAAGACCCCAAAATGGGATCCCCAAATTAGTGTCGCACTAGTGTTATCTACGATAATTGCCATTAGGTCCTGAGTGTTCTACACGCTGCAATATTCGGCAAGCATCGACAGCTCTGACACCTGTATATAAGGGCTTTACAGGTTGCTTCAGCTAGCCACGAGTATTGCAACTGACGTGGAGGTATCTGAAGAGATGAGTAACACAGTGCTTGAGAAGAGAACGTCCGATCAATGATTATTCAAGAGACAATGCCCACTCAAGGTGCATATCATTGAGAGGACCATATGGGTGAGTTTGCACAGAAAGGGGGTGATGTCACTGGAGCAGAATGCCATGTTACGAACGGCTGACACGGTCACGACCGCTAATTGAACCGTTTATCGTTGCGCCTGGAATTTCACAACGCTTGCTTACACCGCTTCATCGTAAATTGCTGTTGCATCCCATAGGCCCTCCGCTTCCACCTCCTCTCACCAACCTTATTCGTGTTCGATCGTCTGAGACAGGAAGTGTACACCAACTTTTGTTCAACATAATCTGGTAAAATGAGAGGAGAGGAGAAACAAAAGGTAAGCCACGAGGTAGAACAATTTATCGTTATCGCTGAGACGAATTCATCGTTCGAGTATGAGAATGTGGTTGCCGAGTAAGAAACGATCCTGATAGTTACGTATCCCTGGTAGAGGTTGAGAAGCCGTAGCAGACAGGGCAAATCCATTAGCCGTATATCAATATGAGATCTAGGAAGAATGACAAGCTAATGGGCATATCGGCATGCGGTGCGAGGATCCTCTCTTCTACCCTCCATAGACTCTGAATCCTGTAGCGTACATCGGCTATAAGACACACCGACTAGCTCTCTACCTAGTGAGGAGGAAGGAAGGAGAGAAAAGGAGGTGAATGCCTCTCGGGTTGCTTTATTGTACGGCTGTTCAAGAGCGTAGAGCCTTCATTATTATATTGCTGCGATGTTTCCGTTAGGAGAGTGGATCCCAAGCACCCAAGGAAGCCTCGGAGGATTATATGGAAAAATAAAAAATAAACAGCAAAAGGGCGGAGGAAGGAGGAAATATGTTCGAGTTGTTGCGTGTGTTGTTTAGCTTCAGCATTGTTACAGACACGAGTGCAACCAGTGGTGGTGCTCTATGAGTTCTGTGCCCACTGATATCAGAAGTCATTGCTACTCCTGTTTACATGCTTCAGCCAACACTCGACATGAATTTTCCACGGCGAAATATTTTCAAATGTTTTGCTCACACGTTTTCGCATCTACACATGACCTGATTCATAAAATTATCTGCTTTTCTTTCATTTTGCAGTGCTTATAGTGACTTCGTAAATGAAAAATGACCCGTGGTGCAAATGAACAGCTCCTTCGTGAAGGGTGAAAGGGAGCAGAAAAGGGTGTGTCAGCTCGGCAGATGAGAATCCTTCAATAAAAAATGAGGATGACCTCAAAAAGAAAGTAGATAATTTCGTTAAATATAGACGTGCTAACGTCATTCTACTCTGAGTCTGGATTTCTACACTCGAGTAGTGACCCATCCAAGGGCATCGGTTAACTATCACCAAATGCGTACAGCAGTGTAACAATCGATTCCAATCAAACCCGCAAGGATGCTATATATAGACACATTGCTATGGGAGATGTGCTAGGGTGGCTATCACCCTCCGTTTCCACAACTAACGCTACCAACCTGCTAAACCGAGGTTCACGCTGATTGCCACTGGTAGTTGGGTGTCGTAAGCACCGGTACCACCGTAACATAAGTGTAATTGCACAGTGATTTGGTCATTGCAAAGGGTTGACCGAATGCCTGAGCACACAATGCTACTCCCGAGGGATTATCATATAGCCTAACTGCTTAGGTTAGGAGGACAAGTTCCTCCCAAGCAGTTGGAAACCAGTGCGCGAAATTTGAAGGGGGACCATTTTAAGGACTATAAACTTCAGTGAATGGTTTTTTAATAGTATTAGGAGAATATTTCTGCAGCAATAGCTAGCCAGCTACTGCTACTAGGTTCTGAAGTGTAGATAGATTAAAAATAAAATTGCATTTGGTTAGAATTTGCGAGTAAACAATCGATTTTATTCGGACAAATAATCCTCCAATTATCACCTTCTGTAACTTCATCAATGCATTCCCCCAGCAATCCATTTATTACCGTTATAATGACGACATAACACAACATATGATGATTTAATATTTAACAGAAGTAGTGAGCGCGAGTGTCTGGCTTAATTAGAGTGGAAGTACTTTGGATTTGGATCCTAATATCCTCGAAGTACATATACCCCGAGATATCGGGTATGTGCAACCGTATATCCGCAGACAGGACGAGTTACCTGGCTTGGCAGTTGCTATGGGTAAGAGGAGAAGATGATTTCGGAGGCACACAGAGAGTGAGAGAGGGGTGTTTCCTCGTCCTTAATGGAGGACCATACATTATCGCAAATGAGGAAAGTTGGTAGGGTTGGGTGGGTTACGTGGGCGCTGGGCCATGTGGCACCAGCTGCCGAGTTACAGTTCTCCCAACTTCATAACCGGTATATGGATGGGCCGATGAGCACCATAGACATTTTATACCGGAATACTCAACCAAAACCACTGTGACGATTTCAAATGGCAGCATTCGAAAATTGCGTAATTGAGGTAGTTCTAGGGGAGGATTGACTTATAAAAATGAATGTAGAACATTGGAGTTGAGCTTTTAATAGTTTATCATCAGAATCGTTATCGGGTTCAGTCTGTGTTATTGAGTAACATAAGTTTCAGCGGTGGATACAATTATTCGAGTACAACGTTAACTATGATAATACCCGGGGATAAAGTCATATAACTTTGTTATATTCGGTGGGATGGCTTCTAATCGCTGGAGAGAAAGATCCTCGGTGGAGTCGTCGCTTAGCGACGACTACATTTTATTACCATCGTTCGATGCCACGTTGGCCAAGTTTCGGCAGTCCCTGGACACAAACCTAGCTGAAGGAGAGGGTTAAAATGGCAACACTGGTACTCCCATTGGTACCATTTAAACCCCTGGAATAGTTATTCACCCTCCTGCGAGTTGCTCCTCCTTTCGAGTGCTAAATAATTATATTTCCTTAAACTTGTTTTCAGAGAACGATAAGTGCGTGAATGACTGGGCAATTGAACTCGGCAATGAGAATGAATAGTCCCTCTCGCTCACGGGAAATGGCCGGCAAGAATCAACGGAACTGGGGATAATTGTCAGAGGAGGAAAAAAAAATGCAACTCCGAGGGAAATGGAGGGCAGAGTAATTTGATGAGTGGAGGAAAATTTTCGATTGCCCTGAAAAATACTAGGAAGATTTAATTGTTGCCAGGGTAGTACTCAATTTTACGGAGTAAATTGAGGGCATACGGTGTGTGTTGATGTTGGTGCATAACGTTTTGGGGGTAACGAAATGCTGCACTTCGTGCACTTTCGATACATTGTTGGCTAGAACGCGGAGATTGACAATTAACGGTGCTGATGGTTGCGGCAGGCAGCTTGTACTCAGCATGGTAACACGTATTTTCGCTAGGCATTGTCGGGTTTCAGAAGAATGTTACTGCATGGAAGTCACGTTATTCATCGTAAAATATATTGACACGTCTGAATGATGTTTAATTTCATTTCTCCTCAGTTCGAGAATACCGCTAAATAAGAGTCCGATGATTTTTTGTACAGTTTGAAAGGACTCGGGCATTCATATATGATTATTCCATTGTCAATGAGCAACACAGAAATTGTGTATATGATTAAATTTCTTTTCATCGTCTTTCCCTTTTATGCCACACAGCCGAAGGAGATATACGTGTGTGGCGTATGCCCACCCCCCTTCGACTTCATATTATCTCTCGCCTCAACAAGCCAAACGCAATGTATTCTAATTTACCATGTGCCTACATGGCATTAAATGATCGTTTTTACCTTTGGATACTAACCCGCTTGCACAGACGATAGCCAGTGTCCGTTCAATACCCGTGAGGTTTTTAATACCCACTCGTTGCCATACACATACATAAACATATTTCAACTCTGTGCAAGCGCACAGAGTACCCCCAAGACGTAACTCTACCAGGGCCCGATATTGTGACGGTAAAGAGCGCGAAATAAATCTTAGTTACAATCGTTTCTTTTGCAGCCCGCGGCCCACGCCGTACATAAATCAAATATCATCGTCCGGGCAAACGCCAGGGCGCCCTCTCCCCTTCCTCCCTCCCTCCCTCATATCGTCGCTGAGGGGGCACACTATCATGCGTGATGGAGGCGAGGGATGGGCTATAAAATCCAATGAACCAGGGAATATATTAAAAATTGAATTAAAGAGTCAAAACGTTACGTGTAATGAACACTCTAACTTTTTGACATTATCCTATTTATCTTTTATGGCGGACGGGTAAACGAATTTCGTACGGTAAGTGCCGGGCAGAGTGACTAAATGTTGGTGTCCATATTTACCCAGCATCGCCCATCCATGCGCTTTGATCTTCTGGTCGAATAGGCGTGATATCGGAATGGCGCAAAGCTGTGGGCTCCCTTTCAGCCTTTCCCTCGGCTTTCATCATACAGATATAACCCAGCGCCCACCCTCTACACAGCTTGTTTTAAAACCGAAAACTCCTAGCCAACATGTGTGTATCACAGTGCACACACACACACACCCACACGTCCGCGAGTTCTTCTAGTCCTTTGGCGTGTAATACTCGCGCGTCCTGTGCTTCCAGCCACTCTTTGTTGAGGCGCGAAAAGGGATTTTAAACTTGAATATCAAGCGGCATTCGCGTTATGTGTGCACAGTGTATATGGTTCTCGCGCGGGACAAGCCAGAGTTATGTTGGTACACTCGCACCGCGCGGTGTAACGTGTCCACCTGACGTTCCACCGAATGTATGGGGGTGACCGGTTACGGTGATACATACTGCGAATATACACCATAGAGTCCAAGGAACTATACGGTATTTCGTGACATTTATTCAGCTTCTCTTGTGGAGTCAACGGGGTAAATGCATTTACATTGGATCGCATGTATCATCCAGTGGTGTAAATATGGAGGGCTCAACATTTCTCCTCCTGCGAGGTTTAAAACTGTTTTTTTTTTCTTGCAAAGTTTTCATCTTTCTCGGTAAAAATCTAACAACATTATCGGGGGAGCTTTCGAGTAATTGATGGAAATCTGCGCATTTCCAGAGGAGGATATTATCATTTTATAGTCTCCAACGGCGAGAAGAGAGTGATAAGGGGAGCAGCAGCAGTTTTACGATGCAGTTGATAAAATTCTTCATATTTTTCTACTTCAGTGCAAGTTTTATCACGTTTCTTGGTAATTCATTGGTGCAATCGAAGTTGGTGGAGAGTAACGCTGCATACTCTCGGCTATTTTGGGTTATTAAAAAATTAATTTGAAGGGATTCTCTGCGGAGAGTTCTCGCTGCGGTCGGAGGGGAAGTAATGACTTTATGAATTTTGGAAGAACTGAGCGTTTGTGGTCGGAATTCATACGATTTCTTGGTAATTTCTGACACTCAGAAACCTTGCGAGATTTGAAATTTGAGATTAAAAATTGAAAAATTAATGGATACTGCACATTTAAGGTGAACAGTTTTCCGACAATGAATAGATTTATAATTATCATTACAAGAAATGGCACTTAATATAATTCCCTCGAAAATTACGAATAAATCTTCTACATCGCAGCAATAAAGATAAAATTAAAATTTTTTGAAATTATGAATGTTCGTCGTTTGGAGAACAAATGGGGGCGGGGGGGGGGGGGGGGGGAATTTCAGGATTTCAGTGTTTTAGAATTCTCCAACTATTCTCACAGCGATATGAATCATAGAGAAACGTTATTTCTCTAGCGGAGACATCTTAACGGATCCAGGAGGACGTCGCATCTACGTCAACTGACTAACATGGCAGTTGATATATCCAGGTGAGCCACTCTCTCTGCATACACGGTAATACCAGAGCGGTTAGTCGCCGTGGCCGTGGCATTACGTGGCTCGCATTTTCTTGGTAGACCCCCACGCAAACTCGTGCCGTTACAAAATTGTCTACCGTAAATCCTAGTGGTAATCCAGAGTTGTGCTACCGTTCCTAGGTACCTCGATAAAACTCAGCAAATCCCAGGTACCTAGTGCATCGCAAATTTTGTCACACGTTTCCTAACCTCTTCACTCTCTATCCTTTGCTTCGTTTATCCTGACAACGAAAAGATTACATTGGAATCATTTTGACGCTTCATCTTGGCCAGAATGAGTTTTACCTTAACCGTAAATACGGGCAAGATACTGGAGGTGCCTTGCTTGTGCGAAATCCAAAGGAAACAACGGAGAAGCTCTCGTTAAACGGATGAAAGGATTTTGTTAGGGCGTTCAATGAAGAACCGTTGAATTAACTGTCCGGATTGAGCGGATATTCCGAGTAATTAAGGAAAATTTGGCTGATTATATATTGTAGGAGCCAGAAAAATTGACTTTTGCCGAGTTTCAATCGATATTCAAGAGGGATGATATCCCCTGAGGCATTGCATGGGTCTGGTAGGTTATCTCCTTTAGTTCTCCAGGTATCCTCAGTCTGCGGGCTGTAGGAATCCAAAAATCGCGGGTTTTCAAACAGTTTGATTTTCTGTAGAAACCCAAAAACTGCTGAAGAGACTATAGTTAAACTTTTTCAATCCTTCGAACAATGATTCCTGCCAAATTAAAAGAGCTAGGCTACGCAGTGATTTTGCTTAGGCTTGGCCCTAGGACCTCTCCATACCAATACATTACGAGCAGAATCAATAGGAGGGCTTATTAATTTTGTTACAAACACACATATTTCTATCAACTTTTCACTGAATTGAGCCATTCAAATAATTGGAATTTTCAAATGAATATCGAAGCCAGAATGACGGATATCGAACAACTAAATAACAGAAACTGCCAAATAATAAATGAAATATTACATTGGCTGTCACATTGTTCCTACATATCGGATGTCCAATAGAAATGCACCGAGCACAATGTTTTCAATGAAACTTCTACTTTTGATGAACGTGACTGTGCAATCAACCCAATTCATTGAAAAACATCATTCACTCACGGTAAACTGTCTATTATTTATTACCAGATATTCGATATTCCAAACATGTGGAATCAACTATATGTAACGTTGATCTACTCGAGAAAGGACTGAAAAATAGATTAGAAACATTAACGTGAATAGCAGAAACTGTATGATAGTAAATAGCATCGAAAGCTCAATGCATCATTAAATAAACTGTATTCCCGGGAGATAAATACCGGGAATAATCTCTGTGGCGGCCAAGGAAGGCAGCAGTACCATACGAGCAACTGTGAAACGCGGTAGTAGAATTAATGGACGTCGATTCATAATTGGAAACCTATGGCTTGGATCCATGCAGCAGGTACACTCATACACATACAAGCCTGTACACACTATTTCTGTAATCTGGTCAAACCCAAAGAGTCGTCCCGAGGCCATTGGAGCCCTGCGATTGCCTAGCAGCTCTCAGTGAGATACAACTGCATGACTGTTCGATGTTTCACAAGTTGGGCCGATCTGTAACCTTCCTACGTCTGTCCACGGATAAGTTGAGGAGGAGAACAGGGGTAAGGGGAAACGATTCCCTCCCTCATACCTAGAATGGCAGCCCGGGAAATTAGATCTTCTCAACTAGACTGCTGTCCGGGAATTAGGGATCGTCACCAGGGAGACAAGACACTCTGTCTACGTCTTGCGGAAGACCACGAACGTGTGTTGAATTGCACCATCAGCAGAATTTCATCGTTAGAGTCTTGGACGATTCTCCTGATTCTCCAGAAATACTGACAAACAAGAGGAACCGAGGATCATAATTAAGATACTTGATTTCTATAAATTTCTCAATTCTCAGGATTACAGTCCAAGTGTCGGAGGCATTGAGCATCTTTTCTTGGCAATTTCACTGACAAAGCACTTTTTTCGTTCAGAAAAAAAATGTATACATTATTACTGTTAAAATTTATTTCATCTATGAAATAAATTTGATATATAACAACCGACTTTTCCGATTAATTCCATTTTGTTGCTTATTATCCTACAAACTTATTTTTTAACTGTTTACGAAGAAATTCGTTTTTTATTATTTATAGAGACGCGTATAGAAAATCTTTCATAATTTGAGAAAAAGTTAGTCACGATGATTTTGACCACCCAATAAATATCGTAATTTCATGTTCAATACAATTACTCCCTGCATGTTGGTGACAGTTTCCAGAACTCTGGAATAATAATGTATATCATCGTGAAGAGAGTAACGAAAATTTTAGAGACTGGCAAGATTACAACCCACTCCAGGAATTCTAACTTGTCTCTTTCTCTCACCATTAGCTAGCGTACTATTCCCTTCGAGTGGTCCTCGGCGGCCCATGACTCTCCATTATTGTAACTGCAGAACGTCTCTGTTCCCTCTCTCTTTCTCCTTCATTCTCTGAATTAATTATCCTAACAGAGGCCAAGTGTATATTTTAAATATTAACGCGACCAGGGAAATGCTTTTGAATTGTCGAGATGTACTCCTCTATTCAGCCCTCTATGTATCTTCTCTTACCCACAATGCAAGTTTTGCCAAATTGACCCAAGGGTGAAATCACCAGGTCTTTCCCCTGTCACACAAACACCCCACCCCCCTCTAACGGCCCACTTTGCCTGAATGCTCATCAATGTACGAATATAAACCGCTCAAATGGCGACTGACGAGATTATTTCAGGCGGAGCGAAATATTTAACAGTAATAACACTCCAAAATTAGCGAATATTTCCTCATTGGTTTGTTGCATAGCAACGAGGATTTTCACACGTGACTTATCCCGATCGTTGATAACCAGGAAAATATGAGAGAAAAGTGCAATTCGTTTTAGATGTTGAGCAGATTATTTCTAGTAATCGGATTTAGTTATTTTGACCTCTTTAATGATTTTATTTTCACTCCTCAAAATGATTTTCGATGGTTATTTGTTAAAAAAATAATTATGATATTAAAGGAAATAATCAATCGTGATTCCGGTAGTAGTCCAAAATTATCTCATATTTTCCAAAATTTAACACACTTATTCCTAGACAGAGAAGCTTGAGGTAAATATCCAATTAATCGTGGAGCACGAGCGGTATGTGACAAATTATGTATCCACAGATATTTTGGCGGGAGCAAGCACCGTGAATAATTAAATAATTAAATCTACGGGCTGTAGAACATCTCTTACCTTCCAACTCTTTGCGTGACCCGAAACCAACGGCTTGGATGTGGTGATGTCTGGTCTCAAAAATGACACATGTTGACACAGAAGCGGACAAGGAACAACACAAAGATGATGCCAATAATGATCATCAATAATCCCTCCAACAGCTCACACATATACCTCCTCCGACCCCTCAAAAATTTCAAAATTTAATTTTAACTGCACTGTTCTTTCCACAATTCTCAGATACACTGTGTCTCAACGGTCTATCACTCATTCCACACGAAACTGAGCCACAAACAGTCGAAACTCTGTGATTGTGTTCACTTGCCAAGGTGAATACCTCTGACACCTTTTGTTTTGATTTTCCTTCACCCGATATGTTCTAACTTGCACGTAAATATTTATTCCTTCGATATAGTAACCATTCTTCAACAAATGTATTTGAAGTGCGATAACATTCGAGTTGAAAATATTGATTTTCAAGGGAATTATTAAACATTTATGGAAATTATTTTGCGGGGGTTTTTGTTAAGATTCACCAAAATTTCTCTCCGCGCTGACATTTTAGCGAATAGACGTCCAATTTGTTGAGTCTCTCGGAGATTAAGCCCGTGTTACCATACGATACCATAATTCCTGCCTGAATTACAGGCCAGAATTTTTCCAGTTTATCAAACTACAGATTTAAAAAATACCCACATTTTTCAGAGGGGGGACGCTCTCACTCCGAGGTCGTCCATTACTATGGAAATGCGGCCATTGAAATCCATCAAAATACCCCCATGAAAGAGGGCATGATGGATACTATTCGTCATAATAAGAGAACTCTGTTCACGTTTAAATGCCAACCAGTCGTATCACCACTGGAGCCACTCGATCCGGTGATTTTTCACTCACTAAGATCTCCATTAATTGTCTCCTACTATTCTAATAACGTGGGCGGCATTGCGTCATCTGGAATCCAGAAAGAACAGGATGAATCTAGTAACATCACGAATTCGACGTTCGATAGAAAGTGAATCTTCCATCAATTTCAATCTCTCCTCCAACATTTATTTATTTATCCCGCTCTACGACATTGGTATATATGCACATTGGTTTCAGGGGCTTTTGTTAGAAAATAGATGGTGGACTTGAATTGACTGCTTGACGGCTATACACGTACCATTCGATACGAGCAATTTATCAGGCAGCCAAGTTCCGTGATCGGTCGAAACGATATTTGCGCAACTCGGATAATCGTGGAATTCTCGTTATTGAATTGTTCTACTGCCGGCTAAATGAACGGAGTGCCCGACCGGGGAACGGGAGGGGTTCGGCTGCAGGAGAATGGAAGCATTCTTTGCTGTGTCAGATTGTGAGGTGTAGAGTGTTTCTGTCGCAGATGCGTGAGGTGGCTGTATGCAAAAGTAAAAAAATGAAATAAAGGGAGAATAAAGCGTGGAACTAGTGTGGCACTGAGCTCTTGAAGAGCACTACCCTTAATGACTTCGGCGACAGCTAAACCACTGCTGTACTTGCTCTACTTCCCATTATTTACAGGAACGAGGCAGCCACCGACGACCGGACATATCTTGAAAAGCTCTGTAACTTACTCGAGAAAATGAAAAATTTCGCGAGGCTTGGGCCACAGAGCGGCACGCGATACTACAATGCACGCGATATTTCTAAAAGCCTTGGAAAGATTTTCAGGTGTTTCGCTGGTATACTTTTTCTATCTCAATTGAAGAGACAATTTTCTTTGTCAATGATGTTTTATGGTATTTTTTTCACTGCGAGCTCTTCATCACAGTCTCTTGATGCTACAAATACCCTGTCCTCGTATTAGAGTAAAAAACATTCAACTGACAATGGATTTGTGAATTTCTTTGTTATTGAGGATTTTGGAAATCGTTCACTGAAACTTACGATGAGTATTGTTTTGGGAAAATAGAGTTGACTTGAAGAGTCACAGAGGAAATATGGGCAAGCACACATTCTCGTGGAGAATTCGGGGTGTGTCAAGGAGTTTACGAATTTGAAATTTCTACACAATGCGGTTTACCTTAAATGGCTGCGATCTTGGATATCCAACAAGCTGTAATGAAGGATACACTACTGCGGTTTGTTTAGTTTTCACCGGTACGGGCTGGAAATGGAGAAGTGATAAAATACTGTGGTTCTCACCAGCGAAATTGAATGGGCGTTTTGAATAGGAACGGATTTGCGAAGAAGAATGCATGTTAGTACGGAACATAGTAGTTTCAAATGATTTAAATGTAATTTAATATTTCACTCGTTCTCCTGACGGTTCGAAAACGAAATCCTGATGGTTAATAGCAATAAAAGCGAATTCATATTTTTTAAATGACATTCACTATAAATTCATACTTAAATATAACATTTACTGTTTTAACAAGCAGAATATTCTTCTTTCTTGAGATATTTATCAACCTTCTGAAGATATAATGCACGATTTCAAGATATGCGTGAAAATGAAAATATAATAAAGAAACCAAAATTGTTCATTTATAATTCATCGAATTCATCAATGTCAACTATTCAGACTGATAAACAGAACTTGAGATTTGAAAAGTGTCTCCTTGAGGATATTCTGCCACATTATTGGCATGATTTATTTATTTCATGTGCAATAATAATGCAATGTGGATTTACGTCTAAAACTCATGAAATATCCATGGGACATTCAAAATCCAGAGTTAGTATTGTTAATCGACGCCCTCGGCTATCTGCGAAGTTAGTTTAAAGTCTATCGGAAAGATTTCTCTTCAGAAATCCGATGGGCTCTCCGTTCCCTTCCGTTCGCCTTTACTTAGCAAATGGATAGTTCAGTGGTAGCTCCGATAACACTGAGCTTCACAGACGTATATGCAATTAAACATTCTCAATTTTAGTAGGTGTTTCCATCGAATTAACCATCTTTCGTTTGTTTCATTTTCGTTTTGAAGATTTGCAAGAGATCAAATTCATTGGTCGCTACATCTTTAACCTCCGACTTGTCGAATTTTGTAATTCCCATACCGTTAATGTCTTGTCTGCTTCACTTTATTATTAATGAACTTGCAGGAGTGCTCCGGCGTCCTTCGGAAAACTGCACTGTCTAAAGTTAAATGTTAAATCGACCCTTGAAATGCATTCAGCGGTATACAAATTGCGTTATGTCATATTGAAATCTGATCCTAATCGAATTTCACGAAAACGTTGATTGAATTTCACGTGAATGCCCTCACGATAATGAGATATTTGGAAACCATGAGGAGCACAGAAATGTAATTTTAAAGAGATAATCAAGGTAATCCAACGGAGAATATCATAATTCGTGGATTAACTGGGCATGCATTGCACTGAATTCTATTGAGTTGAAACGAATTGAAATTCAGGGAGACAAAAATGAAGAGTTAAACCAATCGGATATTGGGTGAACTCATACTAAAAATATATATACTCCTCCTTCGGTTTACATCGACTATAGATAAAAACTATTTAAAGTAGTAGAACTGACGAGTTTATCACAAAATCCGATTTAACTAAAGACTCCTGATTTTTCACCGAAGAAAAATACGATGTACTAGCTGCTGTTTAAGGTGGCTGTTAAATAGAAAAAACCGAGTGCCAGGATCTGGATGTAGGATGTGGCGCGGACTTACGGTGCACCTACTTCCGAGTGATTTACGGTCGAGCTTCCCGGGACAGGAAATTCGTTAGGGTATACCCCTACCTCAGTTGGTCTGGTGTTTTAGTATAGCAAAGGAGGGGGAGGCTTTCGAGATGGTCTCTTGCACGCACTGTACCGTGCCCAGATAATGTTAACGAGTGCTCCGGATAACGTTTGCCCATGGTTCTTCCTTAATACGAGTATGTCGTGACTTACTTCTTTACAGCAGTGATTTGCCACTGAGGGTGCTTTTCGTTCTCCCGTTATTCTCATTATTCTCTGTAAATTCAATGTAATCAACAATGGACGGTGAATTACCTCCTTGTGGTGGGATATTCGCTGGATATTTTCATCAGAGACCTCATTGGATCTCCTGAGGATAAGAACGGCATGGAATTTCTATCAGATATTTGAGAAAACTATCGAATTTTGTGTGTCAATCGGAACATTATTACCAATTGAGGAATGAAATTCAATAATTTCGAAATTCTATTAGCCAGTTAATTTTATCATCCATATCAGTGGGCGTTAAAAATTAATCAATCCCCCATAATTCGCAGCAATCAGGTGGTGTCCAATGTATGAGATATTCTCTTCATTTTTCCAATGTTCACCTTCCAATGTTTGACCAATGTTCACCATTACTCGAAGTTTTGACATGAATTCTTGAAGGGATTCATTTACCCACAGTAATTTATTGCATACCAAATTCAACAACTGTGGATCCCTTAAAAACAAATATGAATTTTTTCTTTCATGTTTACTTTTTTTTACCCAATAGTTTAAATTGTATTCATCCAATTACAAATTATAAATGATATGAGGGTCAGGGGTTTACTAATATATCGTGAAATACCTCATACAATAACGTCCAAGTACAAGTTTCCATCTCCATAGAGTAATAATCCCATTGGCCTATGAACCACCAAAATGGATCCGAATTCTACAAAACTGGACCGGCTGGTGCATTAAACCTGGCCATCCCCTCGGATTTCATATCCCGGATGTTTTACGAGGAAGTGACCATTATCCGACTCATTAGCGATTGTCAGGATAGCCTTTGATCCCACTTATCTCCAGTATCTTCCACAATGGTATATCCATAATTTTCTGTTATATACAGTCATACTGTTTCCCCGGCCGGCCGTGTTCCAGGACAGGGTCAATTTTCCTCGCTCTGACGAGAAAGTTGATGGCATTATATTCACCTCCTGGAAATAGTTACTGCACCAGCTTCACTGCACTCGCCTTTAATTTCCGCGCCTCCCCCCCCCCCCCCATTCCACCTTCCCAATCCCAGTTTACCATTCACGTACTTGCATTATGTGCATTTTTCACATCTCCAACCGTTGAATATTCCCCACAAGGAACAATAAAAGACTCTCACTAACTCATGCAGCAGTTGAGCCAAACGAGAGTCTGAAGAATTTTCTGCGTAGGCTTTAGCCGATGAATAGAAAGACTCACGGGAGAAAGTCGTATATGTCGTCACGACGCGTCTGCAAGTCGTAATTTAGTGCGCAGGATAATAAAGAATAAAAAAAACTGTGTGTACAGACATAATATCAGGTTCCCCCCAGTTTCTTTTTCTACTCCTGTGATTCTTCTCTCTGCGCATGCATAACGAATCAAATAAAATATTCATAAATTTATGATGATTAAGATGAACTCCGTTATCAGCGATGGTTGTGCTTCTTCAGACGACTCTTTCAACATCAAAAGTCTTTTATCATTCGTTCAGAGTTAGTAATAATCCTGGGGGATTGACTCGTTCCTGGTGAGACGATACATTTATGGGAATAAATTAAATTTTTATGTGCCCCTGGAGAATCGACAGCTGATGCTGCTAAGCGAAAACTGATAATCGACAAGGCGTCGGATGTGCACTGATACCAGATTTAAATTCTTTTGGTTGCTACCGCAGGAGATAAATTTAATGGTAAAAATTATTACGGGAGAATATTTAGTGATGTGGAACATTTTTATTTGAGACAAGTTGACCACAAATAAATTTTCATATTATTTTAAACGATTTCCCCGCCATTGAATTCAAACTCAGAACTTTGCGAATTCAATTCACAATTTAGGAACCGAATTTCCAAGGAATTCTCAGCTGTGATTTTAGTTTTTGCAAACATACTGGGAAACGTGTAAAAGATATTATATTTTTATTCAATCAGTACTTTATCAGTAATTTTTTGTATGAAAGAAGTGTGCAACAAATTTCCGAGAAATTTGTATATCGATGAAGAAAAAAACTAATTAAAGACTATAATCTACGGAAAGAAGTTACTATATAATCTCTCATTTCCGTGAAATATCTGTGTTGATTATTCAAAAACGACGGATCCACGTGAATACAAAAAAAAATTTCATATACCCATGGAATCAGCATTTTCTGGTAGAAAATGATGCTCCCGCAATTGTACAGTTCGAGAGTTATATTTGAACATGAACGAGTCAGAAAAATAATCGCCACATGGACTATCCTATTCATATTGCCAGTACGCCCGAATACCCGCTGGATAGCAAACTAGGATGAACATGTCTGCAAATGGTATATTCTATGAAAGAAGAACGACGAGTGAAGAGGCAAGCAACTGAGAGGGTACATTCGATCGGCCGCAGGTATGCAGCAGTAGCGATAAATAACGACTGGGGTGGCGGATGAAAGATTGGCCTGAGCTAATATAAATGTTGACCTACATTGCATTGAAATAGACGAGCACACGCGAGACAAGCCTATTGCTTTTAAATGGCGGGGCGTATATAAAAAATATACCTAGCTGTTATACTTGCTTCCGGCGAATGGACGAATGGAAAAAAAATCAACCATCACCATTGGGCCAATGAATCGATGCGTCGGGTGACGATATTTGACGCAGAGGTATCGGTGTGGAGGGCGGCCAAAAAACCAGCGTGGATACTGTACTTTCAAGTTACGAGGTGACCGTTAAACGTTAAATTTATCACCCTTGTCGGAGCCAGGCGATCGTTGTAAATACGTAAATTCAGTGGGCTCGTGCAATATATTAACCTAGTTTTATTGCTCCGTTGCTAGCATCGATCCCAACCTTCCGCTCCCCTAAGGTATAAGATGCTCAGTGGCTCTAAGGCAAAGAAAACTCGATCTGATCATTATCGTATTTGTAAATTAGAGGGAGGACTAAATCGATGTATTCATTTCCGCTCTTATCAACAACGAAAATGCCATCTCATCCGGAGAAATCACGTTCCGACACATCAATTTAATACTTTAGGTTGGATTCAATCTGAATCAAGTAAAGAATCGGTTTAAGTTTAATTTGTATTCATTGGAGTTAACTGTCAAAATCGAATAAACTGATTATGTTGAGGAATGTGAGCCAAATGGTTAAATAGGGGTTTCAATAGAGGTTCGTTTTTGGTTTGATTAGAGTTCTCAAAGAAAGCACTATCCATGTTATAACTAGTTAAAATAATGAAATTTGTTGAAAAAGTATGAAACAAATGATATCCAAATTTGATACGCTGTTCCGTAATCATTTTAACTAGAAGACCCAACGAAAATACATAATTATTTACGATTTCAAAAGTGAATAACAAATTCAGATTGAAAATCGATGGTGGACACAGCGCTGATCGAATGATTGCACTGTCCCCCTTGAAATTCTCCAGTAAATTATATTAGTTTTCTCCACTGTCATAGGCTTGTTTCACGAAGCACACAACCGAGTAGAGGACAAATGGTTGCAATAACACCACGAAAAGAGCAAATAGTGCAACAGTGAAATACACAAAACCACAAATCTCTGAAAACCCGAAATGGTTAAGCTTCACCGGGCGGGCTTTCTCAGCGTCAATTTTCGCCTGGAGTATGCAAGCATTTTGGATGGTAAGCGAAGAGGGGGAGGAGAGATGAAGGCAAACGTGGGGAGAGATAAAGAGAGATTATTCGACAGAACGTGAATCGAATTTAACCAACAATTATTTGTGGAACTTACGAAGTTTAGTGGGTGTATGCTCACTTGCTCTTTCCGATAGCTTCAACGAGCGGGCCTAGCCCTCTCTCTCTCTCTCTCTCTCTCTCTCTCTCTCTCTTTGCCCACAGATATTTTACTATGCATCAGAGCTAACAAGACTACAGCAGTTGAACCCAAAGAAGGGGAAGGCAAACGAGAGAAAGGGTTACATTACGTAAACTAGAGAATTAAGTTGTACAAAATTGGAAGTACTCCAAAGAGTTGGGGCATTATAATTTATCGCACAACAAACGTTTGTTTTCAACAAGGCAGAGAGCGGAAGAAAGGAGCGTTCTTATATACCTTATGGTAAAGTACTCAGTAATCGTCGTGTAGTCGTAAAATGAACTTAGTGTTTTCACCCCCAGCCCTCCCATCCGCGCGCGCGCTCGCTGTATAAACTCAGCCCCGAATGCACAAAAAGAGGAGGTACATTGTTATATGCAATTTTGCCCGCTCTGCCTTCACCTTGGGCACGAGTGGATCGTTAATGCATGCAACTTGCTCGTATACTGAGGATTGAATAAGCCTCATCATCAGCGTAATCTAGTGCCACTTGAGTCAACATGTTCTAACCCTTGATTTCATATCTCACGGTTTGAGTATTAGTTGCCTCGGTGAATTTGGGTTTGAGTGCGTTGACTGGTCGGCTTACGACATGGGTATGCAGTTTTTGGACTAGATACCGACTTCCGCGAGGAAAGGAACATTTGAGATAAGGATTTTTAAATTCTTATCCTACTCAAAATGTTGTAATTTCCCTGGATTTTTCGTGAAATTTGAAATATTCTGATTATTTCCGTATTAAATAAAATTCGATGTCTGCTTTAAGACTAACCTACTGAATTTCCCACTCTCTCCCCCTGCCAACATTTTATTCACAACCCCCTCCCCTACACACAATCCATAAAATCACCTTAAATAACACACATTACAAAGACTCTTACACGATATTACAATATCCCCCCGCGTCTGCACAAGTCAATGATTCAAAAGAGGGAGGCGTACAAGTGCAAAGAGAGGTACCAGTAGAATACTCTGAGACTTTTGCGTGAGTGGAGAGCCCCCGAGCGCTACCCGTGGTCTTAGTGGATGAATAATGTAACGTGGCATCAGAGGCTGAATGATTTAAAAGTAAAAGTCCTGAACGACGTAGTCCCCTTGGTAAGGAAGGGTATGCATCAGTCGAAAAAACTTTAGCCCGTTATACTCATTCCGAATCGTCGGTACGATTTCCCTCAGTCTCCAGATCTTACAAATCGTCCATTCAATCATTTCCATTTTCTAACGCACCATTTTCCATTCTCCAGCCGATTCAACTGCTGATTGCCATAATCCAAACATGCACAATAAAATGGATACAAAGCCCTCGCCCACCCGCGCCATTCATTCCGCCGATTTCTAATCTCATTTGTGCATAAATCGCGTCAATCGGTGTATGAATATAAAAGGTGAAAGCACCCAATGGCTTGGATTTAATAATAGGCCAGCTGGGAGGTCGACAGGACAAGTGGCGCAGCAAAATTATATATACAGAGTATACGCCACAGCCCGAGGAATTTCGACGTATCGAAAATTAATGCGACGGCACATGCACACACAGGATTGATAATATATATCAACAATTGAGAATTCAAGCGCAGGAGGGGTACGGCTTCCTTGGCATGTAGCACGTTCCACATCAATGGGCAACCTCTTGTAGAGTAATCGTTGCCGCGCGTCACGTTCATATCACGACCGCGAAATTCTGTCCTCATTCAAAACGACAAGTCAAAGTTAGCTATTTAGGAGACTGGTGGGGTTTGGTCTCACCATGTCTCAGGGTAACCCGACGCTCTTGTATCCCCGCTTCTGGGTCAGTACTGTTATATATATTAGAACCTTTTCCCGTACATATCGCGTCTAAGAAACCATAAATGGCTATGTACCGGGTTATGTACTATCGAATAGCGCAGTTTGTATGCTGAAGTCGGGCAAATGTGTACACACAGGATGAGAAGGAGCTCGGTGGAGTAATGGAGTGTATCTACTGAATTCATTTAATGAGCTCACCTTTGGGATGAGAAATGAGGCCTCAAACCCACCGGTATACTCGTACCGCTCAGTGAAATGCCGCTTGGTGTATGCATTTGGGTGTAATTTCAATTTTTCATTGCTTTCTTTTCTCATTGCATTTATGGGTGTAGCTTTTAATGAAAACAAATTTTTGACGTTCAATTCTCGTTTGAGTCGCCGCGCAATTATTGGATTTTTTGGTTTTGTTTCAGTGAGAGTTTAATTGAGATGATGATCTGGGAAAGGATTGAGGGATTCTGAGGCTTCAATTCTTCTGTTAGGGGGCATCACGTAGTTCTCTCCTTTTGTTTCAATGGGATTTTCTCTTTTTCAGTGCACAACTGACTTGGCTATGTCAGTCATCCAGCCGACTTTGATGCATATCGTGAGAAGGGATGTTGCTCAGAGCGGGGAAAGGGGGAGAGATCGAAGGAGGATGGACAGGTGAGCGTCTCAAACAGATTTACCGACACTTCTGTGGTGCGCCGTTAATGAGTACGCTACACCACACGCTCACACTCTCTCCCTTCTATGCCTCCTTATGTGTTGCCTCAACCATCGTGACACTTCTCGTCGAGGTGTAACCGGCACACACAACTTCTCTGGATGCTCACGCAACAAACGAAGGGAATACTGAGTGGCAAAACGCGAGGATTCGTGGCAGCCACTGGGAGAAGACCTTTTCCGATGAAAAATCTTTAGCTGATTACACATATACCAACTCCGATGAGCTATACGTCTGAGATAATAAAATAAAATGAGTTTGGTTAATTTACGAGCTAAATTTTAATTCATTTTATTTTAGTTTCATGTTTTACCCCGTTTAACATTTTTTGAAAAATGTGGCAGTTATTCTACATATTTTTAGCCATTCTATACTGACTTTTACGATAATTTTTGCGATATTGTTATCAAATTCCCATACCGCTGAAACCTTCAACGATTTTTTTCATAAAAAATTTGACATTTCAATAAAAATCAGTGACAACTGTAAATTTCAGATCTAATTTCCTTTGACAATTTATAGAAAGCCAACAAATTCCAGTAAGTTTACGATAATAAATTCATAAAATCCCAAAAATTTCACATTTCATTGAAAAATGGAGCAAAATGAGGAATTGTACTTTTCATGCTGTGGAAACCAGGATCCGCACCAAGTTGTTGATAGAATAGTGACATTCTGATGACAAAAACAGCAGGATAAAAAGCGGCTCGCAGTACAACAGGATTGGAAAAATGGTGAAAGCCACGGGATATTTTTCCATTGCACTGTTTTTCTTCCTTTTTCGAAAAGTCTCATTCAATGAAAGCGTAAAGTGTATAAAAAATGTGCTAATGAAGCGAATGCAACAACCATTCATTAACCAGGGACCAGAGATACTTCTCATTGTCATTCACAGACAATGAGATTTTTTTTTTAAACTTTTTTTTATTTCTCCATAGGCGCATGCCAAACGCAAAAGACGCGAGGCATATGTGCATATACTTCTCGTCGACTTTCACCCGTATCATGTTTTGCCTCTCGCTGGCTATACACGCATACACCATTCAAATTCTCTATATATTGACTAATCACAATTTATATCTCGTTAAGATGGCGTCAATAAGTCGGTTAATGAAAAAAATGTTGAGTTGGCATTTGGTGCGCTGGAATATTCCGGATTACTTTGAGCTTTGAATTAGTGACAGCGCTTTGGCTGTAGGTCGAACTCAACCACAAATCTCTATTATGTCATTCAATCCCCACGAGGTTTACTCGGGGTATTAATCTATGACAGGTCTATTATTAAATATATATTCTATATTAGTCATCTGTCCTACAAGGTGAAAAAAATTGAGAAATGATGGAAAATTTTATTATGCAAAAATTAATCATTGAGTATAAAATATTTTCAGTCATCTTTATGATTCGTTTGGCAGAACAATGGGATCACTAGAGGTAACAAAAAAATCGATTGAGAATTAATTTAAAATGCTGCATTATTTAACATTCAACACTGTTCTCACTCAAAATTCAGATAAATTGAGGAATTCTCGTTCTCCTACTGCCCAAAAAATGCGGACTCGTATTAAATTATCAATGCAACCTGAATTTTCATAATCCTTCACGCTGAAATCGCATTAATATTACTCTACAGAAAATTGTCTGTGAAAATTGAGATTACTGAAACTGAGTATCGCTCCAGGATGACTGAATTGCTCACTAATTTTCCCTTAACTTTTTCCTCTGTCAATATTACTCTAAGAATGTTTTGTGTAAAAAAACACAAGAATCCGTCAAGTATAAAGGACTTTATTTTCCCATAATAACCCTGTGAAGTTAGAAGCTCCAAGCTATATAGAGGCACTCCCTGAAGTTCAACTGTGAATCGGATGGCGGCTAACAACAATCGGCGGTAACTTTTCTACGATCGTTAAATTGTTGGCTATTATAAAGTGTGTAGGCGCATGCCAATCGTCGGCGATACGCGCTTTGAATAAAAAATATCACTATGCATTGGTGTGGTATGTATACGGCTGAATATCCAGTGTCGATGTATTCGTTGGAATCGTGTGTGGTTGGGGGATACAGAGCGGAGAGGCGGCCGCGTGCCACACGAGGTACACCGCGACACACATTGGCTATGGAAAATCGATTTGGTATGTCCAATATTGATATTGATATTAATATGGAGAATGCAACACCTATGACCATTCGCTGGACCTTCTCTCCAGCCTCATCACCCATCCCGCCATTCAATATATCCCAGGATAGCCGAACAAATCGATTAAATGATACCTAATTGTCGTTCATCGAAATTGATATTTTTTGTGCTAAAAATCATACGAGAAGGGAACAGGTTTAAGGCATTGATCGGTTTTTCCTTTCAAACTGCTGATCACTACTTAATAAATTCGTTTGATTATCACAATAACAATCTCTCTTCAAAAGCGAATGATATTATAAATACACTGAGAAAAAACTGATTTTATCAATCAAATCGTTTTCGGGCCCGAATTTAAAGCAAGATTTTGCGTATCAACTTCTCTCATTCGATTGTTAACCGAATTTTTCAACAATAAAATATATTCATTTCCTAGACAGATAGCTCTGGTAAACTCCTCTTATTACTAAAAAATTCTGGTGAATCTTCAAGGAAAAATTTCCTAAAACAACCGAAAATCGTAGTCTTGTGGATCAAAATTTTTAACACTGCGGGCAGACACGGGGAATAGGAGCCCTTGTTGATACTGATATTAATATAGAAAATTCAACAGCAATGAACACTCGCGATGCCTTCCCTGCCTCCTCAGCGCTCCATCCATTCAATTCACCCCATGATCACCGGATAAATCGATTAATTGGTACCTAATTGTCGTTTGAGCGTTGGTGTTAATGTCTTTCGTGTTGAAAACCAACTGATAAGATCATAATGATCCATTGTTGTATTTTACAGATATTCCAAATGATAATGATGGGGGGGCGTTGAGGCCATCATCGCCTCTCGGGTGTAAAATCTGAAGTGCATAACCATGTACGCCTGTCGTAAATCATAGCTAGTAGCTAGAAACTCATGAGGCATTATTACATCATGCAAATATTGTTCTCACGTCTTCGTTATGACCATGGAGAAAACCCACTCAGCCCATTGACTTTGGCCCCTTCCCCCTCTGACAACACAATTGAACATTTTTTTCTCTCTAATGTACCGTTAGATTGCGTTTGAATGAACATTATTAAGTTAATGATTCAATGGCTATGCTTTATACAATCATTGACTAATACTGACGCGTTAAATATATGGACTGCTCAATGCTCATTTGTTAATTTTCCATTATGTATTGGGAGGAATTATTTGAATTCTCCATCTACGGAGTGACATATGAGTCAGCCGATTGAAATATCATTAGAATGGAAAAAAATCATTAAAATGTATTATTTATCTTTGTACCTATACATACCGAAATATGTGAACGTAAATTACATCCAAAAGTCATATTTTAGGTATAGTTAAGGATACTCTAACATTTCATAATTGCTATTTGCAAATGAATTTATTCGATATTTCTTTAACCGCAGATTGACTCACGAGGCTTCTGCTTTAATAATCACTTCCTAAAAATTCTTTTTCAGTCATTCACAGTGTGAATGGAATTTACTAGGTAACATTATGAAAAAAATGAGTAATTTAAAAAAATAAATTCCTGTCATTGATCCGCTAAGAATTCTCCATAATTTCGCTGGGAGATAACGGAATTTTCTCGCCATTTTTTCACCAACTTCTTCCTCCACAGATGAAAAATGAGGTATGCATTAACACGAGCCACGAAAATTCCCCCAATTTAACTGAAACATCTCGTTGTACATCTGCATCAGTCTTGTATTTAAAAAAAATTCCCTAAAAATCCTCGATGGTAGAATGTTGCACATTCGCTCAAAAAGCCAATTACCGAGTGTTTCTCTGAGCAATGCCATTTGTATTTCACCTTTTACCGATGTACTCTCGCTAAGTGTGTATATGTCTCTATGTATGATGTTCTTAAGACTATAATTGTCATGACATCAAAGGAAGGATTTCTCTTATATCATAGAACCCAACTATGGCACATCCCCCAGTGACTGGGCGCGTTAATAACGACCGGTCTCCGAACCGTCAGCTACACTACGACGAGAGATTGTTTCGCAGGCAAAGCATCAGTATCGAGAGCTAATCCTTATGGTATGGATGTGCTCCTCTTTCATTGACGAATAGCTCATCTCAAATCAGCGTGTCAAATCCGCATTGAAAGCCGTTTCGAAGTATTTGTATTAATGAGAGAGAGAGGGAGAGTGAGAGAGAGAGAGAGAGAGAGAGAGAGAGAGAGAGAGTCACAGAGAAGCCATACATTAGTGAATTTCATACTTTACGCCTAATTAGTTGTGAACCCGCTTTCAACTAACATAACTACTCCCCATGCCCCCCTCCGCCTCATTCTCCTATGCACCCCCTCCGATTTCTATACTGACTACTGATAGATAGGCAACACAGCAGCAATCCTCACGATTTTTAGTCTCCCGCCTTTGCGGATCAGCGATTGAAATCGTCAATCGGTAAGCGTAAATTCAACGAGTAGAAATCCGCGAATGGCATTTAGCTATCCCACTGGGAATCTTGATGATCAATGTGCACTATATGCTAGTCCAGAGAAGTCGTACAGCTATAATAGCGTGTGTTCTATCAACGTATGTAATCAATTCAGGCAGGAGAAGAGAGGAGTGAGAGGGAATAATGTGGCTTGTACTTTCATTCATCGGAATCTCGATTTAATGCCGCATTAATGATGATATCTCATTTGGGCAAGTTGAAGTTGAGTTTACATTGGCAGTCTTAAGCGCGAAACTGTCCGTTAAGCTTCATCGACTGCTGGGGAGAGGGGGAGAGAGTGAGAGTGATGAGGTAGCTTGCGATTGGCTAAAATGGCCCGCGTCCTTGTACCAAATGCTATCACTGAATCCGAGGACATTTGTAGCATGCGTGTATACTCAAATCGCGATATCTAATTCAGCAACACTAATTACACTCACCGATGAGGCATTACGTGGTAACAGTTGCATTAAACATTCATTTTATATCGGTGGCATGCAAACAAGATTTGCCGGAAAAAATATTTCTCTATTAAGCAGCGGTAGATGGATGGCTCTCCATGTGTTACACTACAGATGACCCCGTGTATCCTGTAAATATCACAGATGAGAGATTTCAAATGCTTGTTTCAGACCTCTTTTTCCGTTGTTTCCTCGGGAGAAGTGAGAAAATGAGAGACAGCTGTAAACGCGCCCAGGAGAGAGTTGAGTGTCGGAGGAAAAAAAGAAGGATGAGTGAAGGCAGCGTGAGGATACCAACGGCATTGGTGGAGGGAGGGAGAATTGAAGAGGGGAGGGTATATTAATTTTGCATTTAGAGTTGTGGTCGCAGTGGCCGTACTCGCGCGCTTGCAACCACGAGTCATTTCCTCTCTTTCTCGTCTCTCTTGTCTCTCTCCAGCAGCAGCGTTGGGAGGGAGTATATAGCCCTTTCTGCATAGGCTGGCAGAGAGGGCAACAATTCAGCGAGGGTTCGTTCGTTCGTTGGAGTGTAATGGCTGGTAATTAGAGTGCCATGATAGCAGGCTCCACGAAACCAGTTATCTCGGTACGTGCATCGTGCATGCCCATCGTATTCGTCCATCTTTGTCTTTCACTCGTATATATACTAACGCCTCGATTTTCCTCTCCCCCTCGACGTGTCTCTCGGTCTTTCTTCATCCGCCTCATTCACTCGACGTTTGCCTTCTTTTGCCACGCTCGCTCTCCTTGTGGATTTGCTGGGTAGGCCCCACTCTCCAGCCATCCATCTTAGTGAGGGAGATCGCCCGGCGTTTTCTACTGGTCTGTCTTGGTGTCCCTCGTTCTACATCCCTTCTTATTCGTCACAGCGTGTCATCATCGAGGAAGAGGAGGCTGAGTACCAGGCGATGAGGAGGGAAAATTCCAGCGCCTACGATTTTTGAAGGACCTCGAGCCAATACAGTTTATGCGGAAAGAAAAGGTGCAGGGGAATTATCAGTAGTAAAACCACAAGACCTCCAACATTAGCGAATATTCCCCGAATGGTCTGTTGCCAAGTAACGAGGGAAGATCTACAGATTGAATTTTCCTGCAAAAGTTATTCCGATCGTTGATTCGCAAGAAAACATAAGAGAAATCTTCAATTAATTTTATAGGTCGAGTGGTAGGCGCTGGATTTATTCATTGTTTAGGAAGAATTCTTTTTTAATTCAGGCACTGTTAGCAAAAAAAACAAAATCTAGGGGGAAGTTGACGTCTGATTTATGAGAGACGAATATTGAAATTGATAAACACGATAGCAATCTTCATTTAGCTTGAGTTTTTGATTAATCGAAAAGTCGAGAACATTTTAAATTCAAGTCTCTCATGGCAATGATTTAATTTAATTTAATCCTAATGTAATAATAATTTAATTTAATTAACTTCCCGATGGGAAGTTATTGGTTTCACCCCAACAATGAAAATCGCTAATTTTTGTATCGTTCACGCTCCCGCGCAGGCGTGTCATCCGATCGAAGGCATTTTGATCGCGATCGATAGGCATTGACCTTTCCTACATCCCATTCGGACGGGAGTAAATTCCCCCCACCCCTTAAATTTCTAGGTTGATATTTCAGTTTATCGGCAAGTTCGTTACGAGGCTCGTCAAGGGTCGAATAAAATAAAAAAATCGCGTTACGAATTGTGTTGAGAATTAGTCGGGAAGATAGTAGTTCAACGCAACAACAATGGGAGCGAGCATAGGGAGCGACCAACAACCTAGACCAATTGTTTATTTCTTTTTAAATTTACGTGATATTTTTCCATAAAATTCCAAATTGTCACTGAAACTGCAACAATGACAATTTCCACGAAATGTATTTGAAATATCGGTCAAAGAATTTCTTGACAGATTGAAATATCCTGCGCAAAACATATTTTTCAGCAAATCATTTAAAATTTATCAAGCTTTTCCAGATAATTCTGCCGCACCGTCACCTCCGTATGCTCGTTTCCATTGGCACCATTATCGCTTGAGAGAATTCCACCCAATCGATATATCTACCATCCAATCAAGCTCCTTAACGGTAACGTGATTAGATATTTACTTAGCATCAGCAAAGCATTTAATCCTTTTCACGAGAATCGTTATTGTTTTGTGTTATTATGATTTATGAGTGACTCTGGGGGGAGGGGGGGGGGATCTCCACGTTGTTTTATAGTCTGAGATATTCCTGCCTGTATTTACTAACGTATGAAAACTTGAAACGGGCGGACCAGGAAGTTTACTACATGCATCGAGTTGAGGGAGTAAAAACGGAATTCTGAATATCTTGAGGTTTACGGGCGTGTCAGAAGTTCAAGTATTGGTGAATTAAAATTGATACACCGATAGTTTTTCTCCTAGATAAGAGTAATGGCTAGGAGATAAATGTCCCGTATAATCCTCATCGTTAATGAAGATTGATCTCTCCACCCACACCTGTTTTTGCAAACATTGAAAAACATACTTTTTCCACTGGATGGAACAATCCCTTTTTCCCTACTCCAATTGATTTCATGTCCCACAAAAGGTGATAGAGTCCGCCCATAGCATACCACAACAGATTAAGCAATAAAAAAAAAACTCAATTCATCCAACTCTCTAATTATGAATTTCCCTCAGTAATTGCAGTACATTTCCACCTGTCTCGAGATTCCCACATTTCATTTGACATTTCCTTCGATGACATCGTCCCACATCATAATCCGCCGACATTATCTGAAATAGAATCTTGTATTACCGCTACATCAACGTCCGTGAGCTTCTCTCATTGAATTTTCGATCCCAGAAGCTCATCGAAAGTTATAAAGGTTATATCGACAAGTTATCAGTCCATCAATTAGAATTGAAAGTCGCTCGACCCATCTAATGACTACTTAACCATCCATTAGTGAACTGGTGAGGTGAAGCTGTACAATCCCAATTACTTACAGCCTTCCACCTCTTCCTCTCCTTCCCCTGCCATTTCCCTCTGAATCTACCTCGATAAGCTAAGTTGACCAAGTCACTACCGGTGACACCGTATTCATACGTGTTCTTAAAAAAAAATAATAAATTGATCGCATTTTTATTACGTCAGTGCACCATCGAAGCACCACTAACTTGGAACTTGACTAACTTGACTCTTCGCTGATATTTTTAAGATTATCTTCGAAACTGAGACAGATAGCAAAATCCATTAAATATAAAACATCAACACTCAACATCAAATTGAACAGTCTTGCCTGTTTACCACGGATATCTATCCTCCCTCCCCACGATAACCTCAATACATCAAGAGCCCCGTTCATAATAGCATGCGTCCAGGACGCCCGAATGGTGCAAAGAAAACCGATAAAATGGAACGAAGTGGACGCTGTGCCAGTAATACGGCAAGTTCTTCGGATTTTCCACGTACCCAAGTTTCCTCCTATCTGACCTCTGAGGAGAGCCTGCGACTGAGAGCGCCAGTCTAACTTCTCTCCGATTGTTCCACACGGTAGTGAAAATAGTTGAACATTGAAGTGCCCGGTCACACCGGGGGCTAACTCGGTGGAGTGTGGTGCGATAGACGGATAAAATAAAACGATAAAGATGAACGGTGCAAGGTGGCAAGAAAGAGCAAAGAAACCTGCATAAGGAAAGGTACACAGTCACTGGGGAGGGAAGGGGGGGGGGTAGATGGGGTTGAAAGGGGCTTTTTATTCTTGTCCAAGGGTCTCTCTCGTGGAGGCACGAAGTGGCCGTTTTTGCACGCGCACAGGAGGGGGATAAGCGTTGAAATTGACGATAACGGAGCCAAGTTCAAATGGAAACTCCAGCGATACGTCCGGCGGTTTTTTACTCATCCGAACCCCTCTTACGCCTGCACCATTCTTTTTCTCTCGTTCGTCGTCGTCTGTGAAACTTAAACGACCGATAGTTTCGAAAAACTCCCGTTGGGCACCCATCAAAGTTAAGAGAAGACGCTGGGACAATTGAGTTTATCGAGAGCCATAAACGTTGAGAGTATTTTCTCTTGGATGGAGAGGGAGGAGGAGGGTATTTATGTTCCACTTTGTGCACTCAAACTCCATGATGCCACGCATACTGAGGTGGTACGTGTGGGTTTTAGACGATTCGAGGTTTATTTGAGATTTGATGGAATGTCGGTGCTGTATCGCCGAGTAATCGTAGAGTAATCAACGAATTTTGATATTTAATGAGCAAAGTTTAGGATGATGCAATTGATGTTTGTACATCATAAGGGAAATTGTAAAAGTAGATTTAACCACTTGGTGAATAAACCATTTATGGAAATTGATATCTCATGAGTAAATTTAACTGACAAATTATGCACGAGAATCGGATACTCGGGGTATGAATTACGATTAGAAAATGATACTTGGGTGTAGAACATGTTACGCAGAGTGCTGGCATATCAAGATATATATCGCCGAGTTTATGACCACTGTGGATTCTACTTCGGGCACGTTTTGTGGGTATATACGTCGAGTGTTCTCGTTATATCAAAATCCACCTCCTTTTTGAGGAGATAAACGAAAAAGGAGGGAGATGTGGATTTTACATGTAGTGTGGGTGAGGGAGAGAACTCCGCGAAGAGGAATGCATTGCATTGCGTAGTTTTGCCATCTCGTGACGTTCTTATTTGATTTTTTATTACCGAGTTAAAAGGCCTCACGGGGAAGTTGCGGCATTGATATGGACTCGTTCTCGAGATACCGGAAGGAGCGGAATGGTAGAAGCGTGCGAGCATAATAGAGAAAATGTGATCCTGGAAAAACTACTGAGACTTCGGGACGGCGGAAGGTGGGGGTATAGATTAGAACTGCGTCTTTCGGGGTTTTTTTTTTGTAATACTTGTTTCTCATATTATGCCGCATGCTTGACGCTAGTTCTGGGTAATAAAATATTTTGAAATTGCTTGCGTGGGTATATGGAAATCGTGATGCAAGCCTGTAACGACAATTGAATGAGACAGAACGTTGGAAATTGGTTTCGCATTATCTCTCGTGATAAATTTGAATTGAGTATTTGGCATTTTGTAATATATATTTCATTTTCATTTCTTCTATATTCTCAAGTTGTTTACTTTTATTTCAGAATTTAATGGAGTTGCGATGCAGGGCAATACAGATGGAAAAATTGTACTTGGCATATCACGAAAAAACTTTTTGAAGCATAACATGGTGTATTACAAGGGTTTTATAACACCGGAGTGAAGAAATTTTTCAGTGAACTGAACCTGTACAACGTTGTTTTTCATTGTCATATTTATAGAGCCATATTTCTTCAGCGCTTCAACAGTTATTTCCCCTTTTTTTCATTATTGAATATTTTCTTTTTTCTTTTTGAGCGTTCCGACCTGATGGGGGAGAAAAGTTATTGTTTTATTTACAATTCATCTGAACCAGTAATCACAATCGATATACATGAGCCCGTTGTGGATAACGCCTCGGGATGATTCCTATCGGGCAATGTTCTTCTACTCTGATGTACTACAAAGAGCTACATCATTGAGTGCACGGGGACGAAAAAACCATGTAAACAAGGGATAAAATTGTAAATTGAGTTGAGAAATTCTATGAGACAATTATGGAAAATAATTTTAAAGAGTATTTATAATTGTCGAAAAGAAATATAATAGAGAATTCGTGTGAGAATACTGCGTTGTACTGAAAAGGCAGAATGATTCGATGACAGCAATTGAAAAATTCCACTTACAGATATTGAAATACCAAAAATTAGACAGAATCCTTGACAATCATGTGAAAAAATCTTGCGCCATTGAGGAATTCTCGTTGTGCAAACATCGGTGCAATTTCGAAACATATTCAACGAGAGAAGCTCATGTTTCCGGCTAAATCTTCCCCACAACATTTATACCATTTATAGTAATTGGGATAACATTCGTAATCACCTCGCAGTGCCTTAGTCATTCTATCCACTCCTAAGTATATGAAAAATATTTGCGTTGTATCACATTATGTCAGAGGTTATTTCAAATAACATTATAACAATATGCTGAGAGGCTGTGACGTGAGATTGCCGCGGAGAATGGGAGTACATATCATTGAGAGTAAACATTTTTCATCTCAAGGTAAATATAAACTCGCACTAAAGGCAAATACTTGAGTTTACATTCTTGACCGGAACAAATACACACGTATTCCCAGTGGACTTACATTTGAGAGGTGGAAAAAAATGAGCAAAACAGCGGAATACAATTCGTCACGGGGTTTCGCAAGAGGCAACTGACGCAAAAGCTGAATTACGACTCATCGGAGCTCCGTTTCTCTTTGCTGCGACACTTTAAACATCTCTAAGGCGAATTCCATTGATTCAAAAATAAAAATTATATGAAAATTGATGAACAAACATCCATTAACATCCTGTGGAATAGTGATCTATGCTCGTGCGAAGAGAAGAAAATTCCTAGACCATTAAAAATTGAATGTAGCAAAAACTCTGATAGAGAGTAATGAATCCAGGGATAAAAATATCTCCGCTAAAATAAAGCCAACTTTTGTCAACCCCGGGA